>CAUZXS010002370.1:0-107500 GCA_963585895.1 Sepioteuthis lessoniana | reverse complement strand
ATACAACTTAACTAGATGTTTTTTCGTCCCTTCTCTTTTGTATCAACTCCTTTAAAGACTGACTGAGAAACTATTTAAAACATTTTTTCCGTTGAAAAATTGGAAACTAGTCGAGAAAAATCAAAAATAAACAACACAAAAGAATATATTTGGTGGTTCGGAAAATAATATCCGATTTTCGAATAAACATTTATTCCTGAATTAAAAAAAATATAAACCGTGTTTTAATCAGTCAAAATATGATCCCTGAACATCTCTGAATTTTAGCTATCGATTGAAAAAGTTATGGCAATACAATAAAACTTTTTGATGCCAACAAATCTTTAAACGTAGTTTCTTCTCCTTTGGAACGGAATTTTTTTTAGCGTAAAAAAAGGCCCGGATGCTTAAAAATATGGTTATCTATGAGTGAGAGATCAGGAGAATAGGATGGATGTAGAAAAGTCTTATATCCCAAGCCAGTGAACTTCTGGAGTGTCATCCTGGCAACATTTGACCGTGCATTATCATGAAAAATTATGACCCAGCTGAGAGAATAAACGCATTTCTTTTTCTCATGTTCATGATTAGGGGCATATAACCTTCAATATCATATTCTGAAAGAAGTAATGAAGAAATTAGCAAAGCGGACACTTTAATCATTAAGAATATGAATTTTTATACAACTACTGTTGAAATAATGTTAGAACTTAAACCGGACAGTATATTCCGAATAAAATACACACACACACACGTATATATATATATATATAGTCATCCACTGACAGATTGTTTCGTACTATCACAACTTTTCAGTGTGGCTAGACACGTAGGACGCTTGAAGCTGGGATCGAAACCCGTCCAACTTTGCGTTAGACTTAGTATTAGACCGCTCAGCCAACAAGCGAACCTCGTCTCTATTTATGTATTTAGTTGGACGAGTCCATCTTCTTCCAGGGGAAATATTCTCCCATACAACAGTAGTGTAAATAAATTCACAAATCATTGAATTATTATAATTTAACCATGTTTATAGATTAAATCCCTACTTTCCATAATGCTGCATAAACTAGATTACCCATTGCATAAACTAGATTAACCATCATATCATGCTCTACACAACAGTATGGATATCCACCACGTGGAAGTCTCTTGTTCTGATGATCACATGGGCGAGCAACTGACAGTTCCCAAGCGCCACTGAATTTGAGTCTACGCTATTTAAACATATATATGTATATGTATATATTGTCATCCACTGTTTCGTTGTATCACAACTCTTTAGTGTGGCTAGACACGTATGATGCTTGAAACTGGGATCGAAACCAGCCCAACTTAGTATCATACCGCTCAGCCAACAAGCGAACCACATCAGCTAGGGAATTATAAGGTATTAAGTTGTAGCGTTTGTTTGTTTACATTTTATACCTTACCGGATACCAGAGTACTCAATTCGTTCCAAGAGCTTTGCATAATGTGAGCGGCAGCCGTAAATTCCTTCGCCAGATAATCGAAAATCCGGTCAATATCGATATATGAGGGACCGACAACTAAGCTATGAATAAAGACTTGCATAGAATATCTGAATAAATTTAGCTTATTTTTTATATCCTCTCAGGTAAAACGTAATCACTTTACAAACACCCAAGTATATATATATATATATATATATATAAAATTCATTACATTGACATAGCACATAAAAGTTATTTATCGAACTTAACAAGAAAAGAAAATGAATAAAATGAAATAAATAGAAAAGTTTAATTACCGTAATTATAACTGACGGAAGAATTTTGAAAATAAAATAAATAGGTAAATAAAAAAAACGGAAATTCAATAAAACGAGGAGGAGGTAACTCTTCAACTCTCTCCCTCCCCTTCCCCCCGTGTCTATTCTGTTTTATTTATCCTTTAGATCTGAAGAAGTCCTGTTATATTTTTCTTCGTGTTTTTGGTTCACACTAGAAACTGAAAAACAGGATGGAAATAAATTTATAATCCTAAAATAACCGGTCTTTGGTTTTTTTCTTTAAAGAAAGTATTGCCCTGTAAAATTAATTACATAGAGCTCACTACCAGGAAAATTTAAATATTTAGCTCTTGAATGGTTTTCTTGTCCTGAAGGAATTACTCCCAACTCTGGTTTAATTGGACCGAATAATACCATATATATATATATATATATATATATATATATATATATATATATATATATAAAGGGAAAACAAATGCAAGCAATTACTTTTTTGTTTATATCTATCTATCAATCTTTAAAAGATGGACTCTTCTGTCATTCTCGACGTATGATTGGCCAATAGTTCAGACAACGACATGAACAATTGGTCTCCCTACATGAGAGATTTATTCATAATGGTGGAGCTACACTTTTTTGAGATGTCGCACGCAAGTGTTCGCCGGATTTTCTGGTCATGGTAATTCAATTCACAATATAATTCCTCTACTTAAAAAAGAAAATGTATATATAACCTCAAGAGCAAGGATATAGAAAGTTAGAAAAAAAAAAAAGAAAAAGGAAAATGTACATCGAAACAAATTATGTTGTACTTTGATCCTGGTAACCTATTAAATCAGAGATGTGATTTAACAGCTAGATGTAGACATAAAAATAAATTTAGATTATTTTCAAAAATAAGAGAATCTATAAATAAATAAACCGAAAATGAATAACTATGATTTATTAAATTGGTAAATGAATTAGAATTTGAATTTATATTAGTGATTTTTACTTTATTATTGTAATTTTTTTTGGTGGGGGTTACTATAATTAACATTAGTTTTAGATTTTTTAGTTCATTTTAATGATAAAAATTGATATGCTAAAATTAGATTGTCTGAATATTTTTTAAATAAATGTTTGAATTTTGATATGTGTTATTGTAACAGCAAAATTTTGCCACAGTTAAATTCGATGTTTGACGTAATCGGATAGTGTTTTACATACCATTATAAGTTGATACTTATTGTTACTTGAAGGTTTGGGCTTCCTTTATTACATAGGAGAAATAAGTTTTTTTAAAAAATGTTTGTCTTAGTCTGGTTGTAAATGTGAAAAATTTTTTTTTATCCATTTCGTGTTTGATCTGTAGAAGTCCTGTTAATTTTTTTAGACCATTTAGTTATATCAATGCTTTTAACAGGATGGAAATAAATTAATTATCTTAATGTGACTGATTGTTGTTGTTTTTAAGGAAAATTATTTGCTCTGTGGATTTTATTTACATTGATCTCTTTTCCAGGATTATTTAAATTTAATATTGTAATTTTAAATATTTTATTGGTCCTGATTGGAATTATTTCCTACTCCAGATTTACTGGAATATATATATATATATATATATATATATATACACAGACACACACACACATATATATTCGGTTAGTATCCAGAGACTATGTGTTTGGAATATTCAGGTTTGGTTTGGTTTCTTTGTTTAATGGCATATCAACCTTTTGTAGGTTATTTAATGCCAAAGCCATTCTCCTAGAAAAAAACAGTTGTGGTACTATTTAACCCATAGCTGGGAGGATAAGGAGGTTCATACCTTTCCCAAGGGTATTTTCCGAAAGTGAACGTAATAGCACGACTGGAGTACGAACTCGCTTACTACGATTCCGCAGTCCATCGCTTTAACCATTACACCACGAGGACCCCTCTCCCTGGAATATTCATGAATAGAATATATGAGAAATTTCATATAATTCAACAGGAGTGCTTGATGTATGCCAGTTAGTATATAAATCTATCAGGATATATAAAAAAAAATTACATACAGAGCAAATATATCAGGAACGCGAAGGAAGAAAACTCTACGAATATTTAACGTGACATTATGAATTTACTTCGATGAGTGTTTCCCGGCATGCCTACTTATTTTTATTTTTTAATTATTTTAAAATTTTTTTCTTTTCCTTTATTCACTTGTAAATCTTTTTATTTTATTTCTCTCTCTCTCTCTCTCTCTCTCTCTATATATATATATATATATATATATATATATATATATGTATATATGTTCGTTGATTTCTCCGCAAAAATGTGTACGCCATCTGAAGATGGGAGAAAACTGATCGAAATAAATTTATAAAGGCACTATAACTGTACGTTGAGTTTTCTTCTTTTGCGTTATATATATATATATATATATATATATATATATATATATATATATATATATATATATATATATTTGAAATTAAATAACGACTACTTTATTTAATTTCTAATTATTTTACGTATTCTTTATTCTAAATACTGCTATTCTAATTACCGTTGAAATAATTAATATTATTATAATGATTATCAATCCTTATTAATTATATTATTACTAATAAAATATAATTATTATTACAATCTATTATTATTATTATTGTTGTTGTTATTTTACTCCTTGAGAGTTTTTCATATCAGCGTTAGCTGATGGTTTCTCATTGGAGTGACAGCAAGTCTCCTCAAGTCCCCGTGACTCTTCTCAGTATTCTGTCTGATCTCAACAATGCAGTAGTTTCCCCCGTCCCGTTATTTCCAAGTCCTTAAATCCCTGTACCAATCCTTTGGTGACTGTACCAAGACCATTTGGTATTATCGTCACTTTCATGTGTCATAGTTTTTTTTTTCAGTTCCTTTGCAGGTCCAGGTACTTATCCCTCTTTTCGTATTCTTTCAATCTTACTCTGTGGTCCGCTGGGAAAGCAAAGTCCACAATTCTGCAAGTTCTCTCTTTTTTATGGATTTTTATAAGGTCTGGTCGTATTATTATGATTTACTCATTATAGTTTATCACATCAGCGTAAGCTGATGGTCTTTCACTGGAGTTTGAGTGACAGCAAGTCTCCTCAAGTCTCCTGGCCGTTCTCAATAATGTCGTAGTTTGGATGGTCTCCACTCGTCCGCCAACTTCCAAGGCCTCCAGTCCCTTTAATAATCCTTTAGTTACTGTACCAAACGCACCAATTACAACTGGTATAATTGTCACCTGCATGTTCCATAGTTTTTTTCAATTCTCTAGAAAGGTCGTGGTACTTATTCTTCTTTTCATATTCTTTCAGTTTTATTCTGTGGTCAACCGGCAATAGTAACATTGATACCATTAATTTTATCCTACTCCAATTATCATTATCAACTGAGAAGAGGTTGGTTTCTCTTATGCAGTGGCCAGCTGAAATAAATTTATAACAACCAAATGACGGTTTGTTGAGTTTTTCCAATTATATATATATATATATATATATATATATATATATATATATATATATATATATATAGGGCAGCCATTCACAATAAACCTAGTGTCAAACAGAATCAAAACCAACTATGAAGCTCCCTTTTACTATAAAAAATTCAACATACAATCAACAATTTAAACGCCCGAAGACGGCCAGAATGTTCGAAATATGAGTCGCAAAAGTATATATATATATATACGGAATAATGATAAAAACCTTAGGGACAAATTTGAAATTATTTGCGGACTTTTTCACCGTAATATATATATATAGCATGAAAGCGTGTATTTAGGCAGCATTTCCTCGTTGACGCATATCTGAATTTACAGACAATCTTTAACTACATATTGGCTAACAAAATTTCCATATTTAACTGGCTCCCAAGTAATTTTGTGCCCCTCTCAGGCCATCATCAGGGGTTGAGTATATTGCAAAACGTACAATACAGCGTTCTAATTATATTGGTGAAATTGTTTTTTAAAATTCTGTATATGCAACAGTATATATATATATATATATATGATAACCAGTGTATTTCCTATCGTGATCTGATGCCTACATTTTATTACCAATTAATCCTCTGCATTCTTTACTAATCTTGGACTCCCTCTATCAGACAAGAGAAAATAAAAAAAAGATCCAATATACTGTTCTAACTACATCAGCGTGGATATGGTAATCCCATAGAGTGACGACAATCCAACAAAGTCTGGTGGTATCGAGAGTTACTGCTTGGGCGCTCTGGGCTAGTGGTAATGATGCTTCGGCCCCGAAACCATGCCTGAACTTAGAGCTATCGTCTGATGAAGGCTTTGTTGGAAGCAATGCTGCAGTACAAACATCATCGTATGAATCTATAGCGTTTCATAATTCCTGAAACAAAATTGTGGCCTCTCAAATCTTTCTTGTTTACTTTATTTTCTTTCTCTTTTCAGAATATTGATGGAAAATAGTTAACATTCTGATATATTTGATAAAACATAACGAAATCCTGCCTTGAACTATGGAGCAAAAGATCTTTTGTATGAAGGCATATTACGAAAGATTGTTCAAGCAAGATACAGAAGAAAGTTCAATTTCTATACATTTTCAAATAGAAGTAAGATTTTTTTTTAAGTTGGTCAAGAACTTTGAAGCCCATGGCAATCGTGAAAATCGTAGGTCAAAGGGTTTCTCAACATCTGGGCGTCCTATAACAATCAGGAGGAAGTAGCACGCCTTATCAACAAATTTGCATTTAACAGTGCTTTCAACTGAACGGCAGACATGTAACTTAGGGCTCCTCCTTAAATTTTTAGTTCATGTTTAAGACTAAATGGTTGCTGATCTTCCTAAAATATTATCGTTCTACCTTTCAATAAATATAATTTTCATTACTCTGTCATTCGTGGTCCTTGTTTTGTGCCTGATCATCTAGTTTAAAAAATTGTGAAACATACTATATATATATATATAATATGGTTCACAATTTTGAATATATATATATATATATATATATATATATATATATATATATATATATATATATATATTGATTGAACATAATAGACATTTTCGTTTACATATTTTTTGTTAATCCTTTCTAATTTCCGTATCGATCTTATGATATTTGGCGGGAATTGGTTGATGAATTTTCCATGATTAGTTATTTCCCAAGTACTTTCCATGGGCCATTTTCAGGGGAGGATGTATTACAAAAGTGATGTAACTTTTGTATGTACATTACTACTTTGTAAGAATGAGCGTTTATACAGTTGTATTGATGATGATTCATACAATGACTGATGATGGCCCAAGGTTGGGCAGAAAGTACTTGGGAAATAACTAATTATGGAAGGTTTATCAACCAATTCTTGCCTAATATCATATGATCGATACGGCAATTCGAAAGAAATAACAAAAAGATATGTAGACAAAAAATGTCAATTATGTTGAATCAAATATGTATCAATGACGAAATGCTGCCAAAATATACACACATATATATATATATATATATATATATATATATATAATTTAAAGAATTGCTCGATGCCATGATAAGTAGAGCTGATTTACAATGTATTATATTCAGTGTGTGTGTGTGTGTTTGTATGTGTGTGTGTGTGTGTGTGTGTGTTTGGTTTTGGAGGTACTTTGAATTTAGATATTGTAACTTTTATATTTTCAGTGCTAGTCCGTTAAGCCACTGCCATAAAATCGAATAAAAACAATGGAATTTCGCCAAACATTTCTTATGAAAGTAAATATCTTTATTCTATTTTGGAGATTGGCCTAATTTTGTGCCGACATCTTTTTTTTTTTTGTTTTGTTGTTTTATTTTATATAATCTTTTTTTTTTTTTTCACTTTTCATCTGTTTTGACCTGCGCGTAACTATCGATTTCTTAGCAACGGATATGACCGCATTTGTAATTAGAAAGTCGGAAGAGTTTTTCTTTTTCTTGTTGTTGTTGGAGTGCGGGTTTGATTTTTTTCTGTCTTGTGTGTTGAAATGTGTTTGATAAACAACACCGAAAAAAAGAAAAAATAAGAAGAAATATAAAAGAGAAAAGAAAAAAAAAAGAAAAAGAAGAGCTGTAGATATAAAAGTAGAGAAAGAAGAAAAGAAAGAAAAGAGAAAAGAAATAAGAAACAAAGGTAAAGAGAAAGAGAAAGAAAGAAAAACGAGGAAAAAGAAAATAAAATACGAAGGAAGTGAAAGACGATAGAGAAATAACGAAAAAAGATGGGGGAAAAAAAGAAAAATATAAAACAAAGGAAAAAGAAATAAAGAAAAAAGAAAGAAAAAAGAAACGAAGTAAAAGATAAAAAAATAAAAATAAAGAAAGAAAAATAGTAAGAGGAAAAAAAAAGAAAATAAGAAACGAAGGAAAAAGAGAAAGAAGAAAAAGAAGGAAAAAAGAAAAAGGAAGGAAGAAGAAAGAAAAATGGAAGAAAATAAGAAAGCAGGAGACAAAAAGAGGAGGAAAAAAAAGGATGAAAATTGGAAACGAAGAAAAAGAGAAAGAAAAAAGAAGTAAAGAAAAAAGTAAAAGAAAACGAAAAAAGAAAGTAAAAAATGAAAGAAAAGAGAAAGAAGAAAAAAAAAGAAAAAAGAAAGAAAATAAGAAACGAAGGAAAAAGAGAAAGAAGAAAAAGAAGGAAAAAAGAAAAAGGAGGGAAGAAGAAAGAAAAAGAAAGAAAAAAGAAAGAAAATAAGAAACGAAGGAAAAAGAGAAAGCAAGAAAAAGAAGGAAAAAGAGAAAGCAAGAAACCGAAAGAGAAAAAAAAAATGAATCAGAAAATAAGAAACGAAGGAAGAGAGAAATAAACAAAAAAAAAAAAAAAAAAAAAAAAGAAAGAAAAAAGAAAGAAATGAATCAAAACACTAAAAGAAAGAAAGAAGCAAATCAAATGAGTGAAGAAAAAACAACTGATCATTAACACAAAAAAGGGGTGTCCCTGTGGCGTGGTGGCTAACGTGCTGGACTGCTATATTGTAGTAAACAAGTTCGAACCTCAGTCATTTTAACACATTTATATTCAATTTAATACCCTTGGGAAAGGTATAAACTTCTTATCTCCCCCTGAAAAGGGTTAATAGCTAACGCTGCTGTTCTACAAGAATAGCTTAGGCTGTAAATAACGAAGGTTGGATATTTGATTAAAACATAGACCAAGAAACAAAAGAAAAAAAAAAACTGTGTCATTGAAAATTGTGGTCGGATAATCAATTTTAAGTTGACTGACTTAGTAAAAAAGGACAGATTTCTACTCTTTAGAGAATATTAATTGCTTAAATATTCTATGGAAAAAGAAAAAAAAAACATTTGGAAACCAAAAAGACAGAATGACGTTTGTGAAACAGAAACTTGGAAAGAGGGTTAATCAATTGAGAACAAGCAGACCAAGTTGAAAAGGGTATCGTCGTACGAAAATCTAAGGCACAAGGTAAAGAAAACTTGGGAAATCCAAAAGAAAGAATGATATTCGTGACGCTGGATCTTGGAAAAGGGGTTAATCAGTTGAGAGCAAGAAGACCAAGTGGAAAAGGGTATCGTCGTAGGAAAATCTTTGGCAGTAGGCAAAGAAAACTTAGGAAATCCTAAAGACAGAATGACGTTTGTGACACTGGAACTTGGAAAGTGGGTAAATCAACCGATAGGAAGCAGACCAAGGGGAAAAGGTTATCATCGTACGAAAGTCTAAGGCACTAGGCAAAGAAAAATTGGGAAATCCAAAAGACGTTTTTGACACTGGAACTTGGAAAGGGGGTTAATCAATGGAGAGGAAGCAGACAAAGAGGAAAAGGGTATCGTCGTACGAAAATGTAAGGCACAAGGCAAAGAAAACACTGGAAACCCAAAAGATAAGATGACTTGGAAAAGCAGTGTCGTCAGATGAAAAATGTCTGGATTTTTTCTGAGTTATTAGAGAAAGGAACGAATTAGTTTTTTTAAAGGTAGGTTTAATAAGAGAATCTTGATTTCTTAATATTAGTTGTACAACTAAAATTTGGAGAAAAAATATTATATCCGGACCGTCTTTGAAATAATCATAAAGACAAAATTAGTTGCATTACAAAAGTCTGAGTGGTCGATCTGATGAGAAATATTGGGTTAATAATCTTTGGATATTCCTTTTGCCTACGCATTTCTGAAATCAAATTAGTCGTAAAAAGACTGTTGTGCCTGTCAAGAGAAGAGGACCAGATTGAGTATAGAGTGTGTGGAAGGAATGATAATGTTCTCATACAGTTATGAGTAAGAGGTACAAATTAAAGTAGTTTGGAGTTGAGAGGGTGGATCCAAACCTATGACCACCAAAGAGAGGATAGACAATTCATCAAATTTGAAAAGCTGTTTTAAAGAAATTTGGGACAATGAAAATTAAAATTAACGATGTGTAAATAGCATAACCAGACAACTTCCTCACTGTTGAGCACCGGACTCAATATTAACCGGGGGTATCCTTGTGGTGTAATGGTTAAAACGATGGACTGCGGAATCGTAGGTAGCGAGTTCGTACTCCAGTCGCGCTATTACGTTCACTTTCGGGCAAATACCCTTGGGAAAGGTATAAACCCCCTTATCCTCCCAGCTATGGGTTAAATAGTACCACTACTATTCTTCTTGGAGAATGGCTTTGGCATTAAATAACCTACAAAGGTTGATATGCCATTAAACAAAGAAACCAAACCATGTTCACTTTCGGGCAAATACCCTTGGGAAAGGTATTGAACCCCCTTATCCTCCCAGCTATGGGTTAAATAGTACCACTACTGTTCTTCTTGGAGAATGGCTTTGGCATTAAATAGCCTACAAAGGTTGATATGCCATTAAACAAAGAAACCAAACCAAACCATCAATATTAATCGGAGTTGAGAAGGCATTCGATTAAGTAGGTCTACCATTGCTCTAAAAACTAGATCTTGTGCCAGACTTTGAATGCTAAAGAATTGACTTACAACTAGACTGTCAACGACAATATTGCATATTTCAGTGTTACCCCACTAGAACCGGATGAACGTGGTTATACAACAAGCAATAGTGACAAAAAGGATCGTTACACTTCAAACCTGCGTTGAATGGATTACTGTTGTTTTTTTTTTGGCAACATCAGTTTGATGTAAACCTAGAATACAAAACAAATAACGAAGAAGGAAAGATAGATACGAAATATGAAATAACAAAACAAAATGCGTTAGCACTTTAGTACCATACCCATGATACGGATATGCGAAACGTACATAGAATGTTCGTAACATATATACATAGAACATAGGAATCCCGAAACACGAAAAACACGTAACGATTTCTTATTTCAGGTACGAAAATTTTTATTACCTTTGTGTTTAAAGGTTTTTCGACATAAAGAGAGAGAGGCACAATCTTTCTATGCTGGCTTTTCCATCTGAACCCTCACAACACCCAACACGTGTGGCACACGCCACAAGGCCACTGCGAGCTAGCGAAAGTCACCCTTCTTCTTCGGACCGCAAGACTCAACTCTATGACTTTCTTCAAAATCCCCCAAATCCTCCGCGCGCGCTTTCGGTGCATGACGTCATTCACATCCCCAAGGGATTTTTATTTTGACATCAGTGAACGACACATCCTCCCCTGGCGCGTCAACACCTGTGCTCAAGTTTGCACCTAACTAACCCATGTGCTGAGCCGAAAAGTTCTCAGCCTAACTAAACCCAAAGGCAAGATATATAAAACGAAATCCCTCGGCCATTACATTACACTTTTAGTAATAACAGAGTCATTCTCTTAGATAATGGATTCGACGAGTCGAATTCAAAATTTGGACAAGGCTCTGTGTGTGTGTGTGTGTAAAAGTGAATTTTTTTTTTTGCTTATAAAGAGTTAAATATTTTTCTATAATTATCATTTTACTTCTTACAAGTTTTTTCCCACCTCTAACAGCTAAAGGGTTTGTCCGAAGAATACCAAGTCTTCTCAATTTTCCAGGACTCTTTTGATTTTTATGTCATCCTTAGATCTTCAGGATTTTAGTTGTCATCCTTAGAATTTTCTTTTGGTTTTGTTAATTTTTAAGGGTATACCAAATCTTTATGGGTTATTTGAAACAGAAATTTGATACTAATAATTTATACTCAATTATGTAGTTTCAAGTAACTATTCCTATTTGATAATAATAATAATAATAATAATAATAATAATAGGACGAGTGGAAACAATCCAAACTACAGCATTGTTGAGATTGGCCAGAATACTGAGAAGAGTCCTGAAGACTTGAGGAGACTTGCTGTCACTCAAACTCCAGTGAAAGACCAACAACTAAACCTGATGTGAAAAACTCTCTAGGAGTTAATAATAATTTGAAAAGCATAATTTGCCATATTTTAGATTCTACCGTCCCAGTGGATTACAGAGTGAAAGCGAAAAGAGAGACATGTACTCAGAAATCTCAACAGAACCAAGAAAGCTATGTAACATGAGGGTGACGGTGATGCCAATTATTATTGGCGCACTTGGAACGGTCCCAAAAAGATTTGAAAAGAGAACTGGAAGAATTATAAATCAGAGGATGAATCGAGACCACCTAAAGTACAGTATGACTAAGATCGGCCAGAATACCGAGAAGAGTCCTGGAGACCTGCTGTCACTCACACTTCAGTAAAAGACCATCAAGTAAGGCAGGTGTGAAAAACTCGGAATGAGTATAATAATTATAATTTGTTTGCTCACTATTAAATGGTATCGAGTATTCCTATTTAATACTCATAATTTTGTTTGCACACTGTTAAATAGTTCCAAGTATTGCTATGTAATACAACTAATTCAATTGAACATCAGCCATTTTCAAAGATCTGTTTCATATATAAAATGGTACACAAACAGGTACTATTACACCGGGTCTGAGTAAATTCACATGAGCACCAGAACTGAAACCTTTTCAGTGGAGGAAAGTTAGTGTCATACTCAGTATACCTGAGTTGTTACCCTTCTGCACAAGATATGTATTCTAAGCCCTGTTATGAGTAAGATGACTTTTATTATGTTCGGGAGTCATTCATGAAATTATGGGAATCTATCTATCTATCTATGAGGGTCATTCAATAGGTTTTTTTGAAAAAAACAAAGTACTTTTTTTTCCAGAATTTTTCTTCATCAATGTCGAATAAAAAATGCGTTATTTTTGAAAACTGCTAATAATCTAAATATTGCTTGCATTTCGTTTTCTTAATCATCGTATAATTTTCTCTTATTGTTTGTAGTTTCTCCTATAATTTTCTTGATAATATCATGAATGTTCCTTAATAATTGTTTGTATTTTCTTTGAAATTGCCTCAATTTCATCAATTCATTTTGTTTTCGGGATTTATTCAGTAAAGAACGCAATTATCTTTTCAATGTTTTTATATTAGAAAAACTTAAAAGATTTTGAAAAGTAACACTTTTCGGGCAGAAAAATGTATTAAAACTAAAAGTATTTTATTAAAAATTTGGTTTCTTTGTTTAATGGCATATCAACCTTTGCAGGTTATTTAATGCCAAAGCCATTCTCCTAGAAGGAACATTAGTGATATCATTTAACCCATAACTGGGAGGAGAAGAGGTGTTCATAACTTTCCCAAGGGTATTTGCCCGAAAGTGAACGTAATAGAGCGACTGGAGTTCGAACTCGCTTACGACGATTCCGCAGTCCATCGCGTTAACCATTACACCGCGAGGATACCCCCTCTTAATTCGGAAATATTTCTGATTTTATTTTAGAATAACAAACAAATAAACAAACAAACAAACAAACACTTTGTTGAAATATATTCTTTAAGTCTGTTACCTCTCACTTCATTTAATTCTTGGAATTTCCAAAGGGAAAAACATTTTTGAATGGCAAATATCAATATCCTTTAGAGACAAGTCCATAGAGGATTTAAATCGTTGAAAAGATTTTGAATAATTTACCCACTTCTAGAAGAAAAAATGCCCTGAATTGTAAAATGTAAAATGCATTATCACTAAAATCTTTTTTTTTTAAATTTAGAAAGCTTTATGCTTTTATCTTAGAATGAAAAGGACAATCCTCCACCCCCCAAAAAAAACAAAAACAAAAAAAAAAAAAACCCCACAAAAAACGGTAGAAGTATATTTTTTAAAATGCGTTAACTCTCACTTCATTTATTTTTGAATTTTCTAGAAAAAAAAAAAATCAAGAAAGAAAAAAGGAAAATGTTCATTTGTTGAAATGTATTTTTTTGGTTTCAATTCATTTAATTTTTCGAATTCGCTAAAATAAATAAATAAATAGAATTAGAAATAGGAAAAAAGAAAAAATACTGTTATATGTAATGTTATTCCCTTCACTCACGCATATATATATATATATATATATATATATATATATATATATATATATATATATATATATATATATATATCTTTTCTAGTTTATATATACATATATATATATATATATATATATATATATTTATTTATTTACAATCACACGCATACATATATTTTTTCTAATATGTTCATATATATATATATATATATATATATATATATATATATATATATATATATATATATAAGAATATATATATATATATCCTTTTTATTACATATATATATATATATATACATACATTCACTTGATATATATATATATATATATATATATATATATATATATATTTATATATATATATATATTGGCTAATTCAATTTTCTCGTCATTGAGAAACCTTATTGAGAAGGAAGATAACATTTGAAAGGCCTACTACTTATCTTTCACCTGTCACTGCATGTGTGTGTGTTCAATGAAGCTGGCTTCTCGTGCATTTGAGTAGTTGACAATCGGCAATGAATATGGAAAAACGAGCAAAATGTACCGTTGGGGAAGTTGAAGACGAAGAAAACGAAAAGTACAGATTTTGGTGATAGTTTTTTTTACTTGAGAGACAGAATTCAAAAGCCTGGAACATTTTGTGACGTAATTTTCGATTTTTCTTATGTTATGTAATTCCTGTTTTCATGTGTCTATAGTCAGACACAAGTCCGCAGTTTTGGGCACGTTTGTTAGGATCGAACTCACAACTGGGTCTAAGAAGCCTCGACTTTACTTTGAACCACTTCTTTCTTTCTTTCTTTCTTTCTTCAGTTTTTATTATTGCATAGATTATTGCGCATTCAGAGTTTTTCTTTTCTAATGTCACATATGTCCTTCCATATATGCCAACAAGGAAACTTGTAGGAGCTGAAAAACAGAGTTCTGTACATGGTTGGTTGGTTGGTTGTTTGGAGATAAGGTATGTCAACTCTTGTTTTTATGCCGAAGTCAGTTTAATAATAATATTCTCCAATTATATTTCTTTAAAAACATATCTTCACAACCGTTTTAAATAGGTAAACACTTCCTTATCTCAAACAATCTTGACCCATCGATGGGATCTTAACTAGTACTCATCATCAAGTCGCGCTGCTAGCATGGATTTCCCAGACTCTCTTTCTCCATCCATCCCTATCATCTATCATTCCTGGGAAGTCTTCCAAAATAAATCCTGTGTCTGCACAGAGCTCTTGGTATGTTCTTGCTGGTTAGCCAACGCTGGCACGACAATATGAAGGGGTCCATAAAAGGATGTCTCTTAGGAATTTCTTCTTGGTTCTCAAGCAGTGTCCTGCATATCCTATTCGTCTTACTTAGATGGTTTTAGAGATGTGAGGTTAATGGCCACACAGCTCTAACATTCCAAATCAGAGTTGTTGTGAAAATAATGGCAACAAAATCATTGATTCTACACTCAGAGAACTTTTGAATTGGAGCCTCACCACCTGAAGCAGTTTAGGATCATGCCCAAGACATCCCATTTTTGGGGGAGAGGGGTGTTATTATCTCTCACCAGGAAATGCAATTAGCATATTCTTGGTCTTACTAACAGAGTATCTCTTTATTTGGTGTGTATGAGCTCGCACACGCGCCTACACATACATCCACACACACGTGTGTGTGGATGTATGTGTGTGTACACATCTCAATCTATTAATGTAGTACCAAATCTATACAGTACATTATTCAAAAAGAAATAGACCCACTATATTTGTATAGATGCGACACAAGGCCGTACGAATAGAGTACCCAATAAGATTCGAATTCGCTCGTGAAAGTTTGCTAGTCTAGCTTGCTAACCATTACACCACAGAGGTGCCCTAATATACCAAGCTTTTTTGTATAGATGTGGCATAAGGACGTGAAAGGGGCACCCAATCAGATTCGAACTCAGTCCTGAATGTTTACTAGACTACCTTGCTAACCATTACAACACTTGAGGCACCCAAATGGCACTATAGATTATATTAATAAAGTAAGTAAAGTTGGCGATCTTAGTCGAGGGTAACCCGAAGGCTCCCTTTTCGATAGCTACCACACCGAGGTGTAAGGGAGGGCGCTACTCTTTTCTTTGGATTGCTCCGCTTTACCCTTGATCCCCACCTTATAATGCTGAGACTTAAGCAAGGAGGCATCAAGAACCATTTTTTGAGTCTTTGGTATGACTCGACCTGGGATTGAACCCAGATCTCCCGGTTCATTGGCGAACACTCTAACCATCATACTAATGTCCGGTATATTAATCATAATCAGCATTTTTTAACCTGATATTTATGAAAATATCGATTATAATATATAATAAACACACATCTATGAATAAACGCGATTATCTTCGAGTATTTTCACATGATGCTCCCCGTCATATGGCCGAACAAAAGCAGGACGACCGTGAGGATACGGGATGCAGCCCTGAGGACTTGCCAGAAGCGATGAACAATATGGAGGAGTGGCGAGAGAGGGTCAGGGATATTCGGGCTGGCGGCACGGCATGATGATGAATGATGATGCTAGCATAAAAACAGTTAAAAATGTTATATCATTAAAAACATAGTCAACGTACAATGTCTATTACATGTGCTAACAAATAACGTTTACCTCAGTAATAAGATATTTAATTTGCATTATGATTTTGAAAGTCAGGGTTTAATAAATAACTGTCGTGTGTTATTCATTTGTAATTTTGTTGTTTCAGCTTCACATATCATCAAATCCCGCTGATAGCACGAAGTTCCCTTAGCCTCTTACCATCCATCCCAATCATCTGTCGTTCCTACCAGGTCCTCTAGGGTGCATCTAGTGTTCGCACAGAGCAGATGTATGTAAATTTTTGCTGGTCGGCTTACGTATGTCCAGACGTAGGAGTCCATAAAAGAATGTCGCTTGCGAGTTCATCTTTATTTCTGCTGCAGTGCCCCACGTGACTTGTTTCTCGCACTTGGTTCGTGAGATGGGAGATAACTGACCATACAGCTGAAGTATTGGCCTTTACTTGAAAGAAAATAAAAGAGTTCTTGTGTTTTAAACAAAATGAGCCATCTCCGCTCAAATTGGCAAGCCCTTAAAATAATAGACCAGTTCACATAACTTAAGTGGTAATATCTCATCTACTGAAAGGGATGTCAACTAACGCCTTCGAAGACAAAGAATACTGTTGACAGGTTATCCATCACATGGAAATCTGATCTATTCAATTCGATAAAAGGAGATTTCTTTCAAACTATAGCTGTATCCATAACACTGGAGGAATTCAACGGATTCTCATATTAAAAAATAGTGGAAATGTTTGTGCATATATATATATATATATATATATATATATATGAAGAAAAATTTACACTTTTTTAAATCTATATATATGTGTGGTGCCTTCAATAAGGTTCCAGACTTTTTTGTACAGGCATTTAAAATTGTCATAGACTCTCGAACATTCAGTATCTTATTGCTATACATCTCATGAGATGACTGACTAATTTTTATGATTTCAGGTTCAAATGAACAGCTACAGCAGCAATTGGAGTACACCTTACTGAAGCCTGATTGTCACTGCTGGTGAGTTTCAAAAAGGAAATGTGGACACTTAAAAGAACGATATGCAATAAAATTCTGTTTTAAACTTGGAAAAAATGCCACAGAATCGTATGGAATGCTTCAGACTGCTTTTCGACTATCTTGCATGAATCGAGCATCTGTTTTTGAGTGGCATAAGAGATTCAAGGAAGGCAGGGAGTTTGTGAGGGATGATGGGAGGTGTGGGAGAAGTAAGGAAGTCAATACACCAGAGTTGATTGGCCAAAGGGTTAGGGTTAGGGTTACTAT
This sequence comes from Sepioteuthis lessoniana, assembly GCA_963585895.1. NCBI lineage: Eukaryota > Metazoa > Mollusca > Cephalopoda > Myopsida > Loliginidae > Sepioteuthis > Sepioteuthis lessoniana. The sequence goes on along the minus strand of CAUZXS010002370.1, from coordinate 89,612 downwards.
GTTGAGGTTTTAAAGGAGTTCAGGAAGATATTCCGTCAGAAGAGACCGGCACTCTTCAAATCGGCTCAGTGGCATTTCCACCAGGACAATGCACCAGTCCACAACCCCATCCTTGTCACAGACTATTTGACCAAGATGGGCTTCAAGACAGTTCCTCACCGTCCTTATAGTCCAGACCTTGCTCCCTGTGACTTTTGCTTATTCCCTAAGCTCAGAGGCTGCCGTTATGATACAATTGAGGAGATGAAAGAGACTGTGACGAAGTGGACTTCCATGGGGCCTTCCAGAAGTTGTTGGAAACTTATTTAATGATCCTCGTATATATAAAGGCTCGAGAAGCTGTTATTTTTGTATCTACGTTTTTGCATTTATTGAACAACTTGCGTATTCTCGTTAGTTTTTAAATTTCGAGATACTTCGCTGACGACAATATTTTACCGCGAAAAATTTGAGAAATCTTTCCCTAAAAATTTACATAAAAAATTCAATTTCTTAGCCAATTAGATTCATAGAAAAAATTACAAATTTTTAAAACTAATTTTGAGCTTACCTAACTAGTAAAAATTATCGGATAGGTCCGATTTCAGACATCCATTTGATCTATCTATAAATTTTAATAAAGCGATGGAATTTATTGATTAATTAAGAAATGGAATATTATTCATTAACTCTCATTTTAATTAAGTTTTAATGAAGAAACGGAATGAATTGATTAATTAAGAGATAGATATTATTACTTAATCATTATTTTACTTAATGTTTAATGAATAGAAAGAATAGTATTAATTTTTATCTTTATTTTGTTTAATGAAGAGATAGAATTTCTTAAGTAATGAAGCGATGGAATATTATCAATTAATCATTATTTTAATTAATTTCTAATGAAAAGAAGAAATTAATTAATTAATGAAGCGACGGAATATTATCAATTAATCATTATTTTAATTAATTTTTAATGAAGAGATGGAATTTATTAATTATTAAAGCGATGGAATATTATCAATTAATCATTTTTAAATTAATTTTTAATGAAGAGATGGAATTTATTAATGAATCAAGCGATGGAATATTATCAATTAATAATTATTTTAATTAATTTTTAATGAAGAGATTGAATTTATTAATGAATGAAGAGATGGAATATTAATAATTATTCTAATCGAGTTTTATTGAAGAGATGGAATATTATTACCTATTTATTATCTTAATTGAATTTCAATGAAGAGATGGAATTTAACATTTAATGAAGAGATGGACTATTATTAATGTATTATTTTAATTTAATCTTAATAAAGAGATGGAATTTATGAACTAATAAAGATATTGTATATTATCAATTAATTATTATCTTAATTTAATTTTATTGAAGTGATGGAATGGAATTAATCATTATTTTAATTACTTTTAAGGAAGGGATGGAATTTAATAGTTAATGAAGAGATGGAATATTATCATTTTATTATTGATTTAATTAAGTTTTTATGAACAGATTGAATTTATTATTTAATGAAAAGACGGAATATTATTAATTAATTATTTTTTCAATTAGTTTTTTTAAGAGAATTTGCAATGTATATGTTTCGTTTTTTTTCTTTTCCTTTAAAAAAATATATCGCCTACACAAACGCGTGCATGAAGAAGCAGACAAGAGATGAGAAATCAAGAACAATTTGTTTTGTTGTGACGAAAGTGAAAACAAAAAACATGAACACCTACACTCACACACATGAAGGAGGATGTTTTTATCTTTGAAAACCGTCATTATGTGTTTGTCATGTCAGATTTGACATTTTTTGATTGGTTGGTTGCTGCTTTATGGCATATCAACTCTTGTGGGTTATTTAATGCCAATTCCTGTTTATATACGAGGATCATTAAATAAGTTTCCAGATTTTTTGGTATGGGCACTTTTCTTGATAGTACACGCATGAAACTCTAGTTCCCTTCGAAGTAATCTCCTCCGGCTGCAATGTACTTGTTGGACAGTTCCAACAACTTCTGGAAGGCCCCATGGAAGTCCTCTTGTGTGAGCGTATCAATGACCTTCGTCACAGCGTCATTCATCTCCTCAATCGTCTCATAACGACAGCCTCTGAGCTTTGGAAATGAGCAAAAGTCACAGGGAGCAAGGTCTCGACTATAGGGAGGGTGAGGGTCTTGATGCCCATCTTGGTCAAATAGTCTGTGACAAGGATGGGGTTGTGGACTGGTGAATTCTCCCGCTGGAAATGCCACTGACCCAATTTTTCCTAAACTCCCTTAAAACCTCAACATAGTAACCCTAGCCCTAACTCTTTGGCCAATCAACTCTGGTGTATTGACTTCCTTACTTCTCCCACACCTCTCATCATCCATCACAGACTCCCTACCTTCCTTGAATCTCTTATGCCACTCAAAAACTGATGCTCGATTCATGCAAGATGCTCTAAAAGCAGTCTGAAGCATTCCATACGTTACTGTGGCATTATTGTTTCCAAGTTCAAAACAGAATTTTATTGCATATCGTTCTTCCAAAGTGTCCTCACGTCCAGATTGCATTTTTGAAATTCACCAGCAGTGACAATCTGGCTTTGGTAGGGTGTATTCCAATTGCTGCTGTAGGTGTTCATTTGAACGTGAAATCATAAAAATCGGTCTGTCATCTCATGAGATGTATAGCAATAAGATACCGAATGTTCAAGAGTCTATGACAATTTTAAATGCCTGTACATAAAAGTCTGGAAACTTATTGAAGGCACCACGTAATTTCAAATTTTATTTTGAGGTTGTAAACATGGAGTCACGTGGAGTGTTAGAACGCCATGTTGGGTTTTGTAACCATGGTGCTACGAGGGGTGTTTAAACAATAACCGACATGGCGTTCAAACACCAAAAAAAAATATATATTTATGATTTGTAAACGAACAGTTTGTAGAGTGAGAGCTCATTTGTTTTCAATCAGTTAAATGTTTCAAGTTGTGCAATCAAATAGTTTTATTTGCACACAGTTAAGATATATATAATATGTAGTGATAAAAATAACATTATATATATATATATTGCAACAGTGTTGGTTGTCAATTATTCATTTATGGGTTTGTGACGAACCAAGTGCGATATAATTTGGAGAGTGCTCAAATATCTGAGATAATAATAATAATAATAATAATAATAATAATAATAATAATAATAATCCGGCACCTGTCCTAGAAAATGACTCGCATAAACTCCTATGGGACTTTAATATACAAACGGATCACCTAATCCCGGCCAGAATACCAGACCTCATAATAATCAACAAAAAAAAAAAGAAAAGAGAATCTGCAAAATTGTCGACTTTGCTGTCCCGGCGGACCACAGAATAAATCTGAAGGAAAGTGAAAAGAAAGATATGTACCTCGACCTTGCTAGAGAATTGAAAAAGCTGTGGAACATGAAAATAACGATTGTGCCAATTGTGATTGGTGCGTTAGGCACAATAACTAAAGGATTATTAAAAGGCCTGGAGGACTTGGAAGTTAGCGACGAGTAGAGACTATCCAAACGACAGCATTGCTAAGAACGGCCAGAATCCTGAGACGAGTCCTGGAGACTTGAGGAGACTTGCTGTCACTCAAACTCCAGTGAAAAACCATCAGCTAACACTGATGTGAAAAACTCTAAAGGAGTAAATAAAAATACAAATAAATATATCTTATATTTATATCGAATGGGTTGGTATCGGTATATTCTTTAGGAAATATGCAAGGTTGATGTGTTCCATGTGATCTATTTTATACAGCGCGAGTGGGAGCTTAATATTGAAAGATTTTTGCTTGTCACTAATTAACTTTGTGGGTTTGTGGCGAACCAATATATTCCTAAAGGTTTTTTTTTAAGATTTAAATGAACGATATTAATCACACACAGTCACATTCACACACACATACACACATGCATATACATATAAACACACAGGCATACACACGTGTGTTTATATAAATGTGCGTGTGATTTTGATCATTTGTTTAATGGCATTTCAACTTTTTATAGGTTATTTAATGACAAAACTAGATACGCTTGTAAATATTTTCTTATATTCATAACTATTTATACTTTAAATGTTCCACAGCAATGTTTTTTTTTTTGAAAACCGCATTTTCCATTTGACTATAAATATATCTATTTGCACAGTATATATATATATATATATATATATATATATATATATATATATATATATATATAGCATTCCCATTGTATATATTTTTTATCTCTACACGATTATATAGTTTAAACAATTATTTCTATTTGACATTACGTTTTTGGCAAGTTGGTTGTGTTTTATGGGATACTAGCCCTTATAGATTATTTAATGCAAAATTATATATATATATATATATATATATATATATATATATATATATATATATATATATATATATAGTTTGTTAGTTTGTTTCTTGGCTGGTTGTGTTTTATGACATATCAACCCTTGTAGCTTATTCAAGCCAAATCCTTTACACAGACACACACATACATACATATATATATATATATATATATATATATATATATATATATATATGTGTATGTGTGTGTGTGTGTGTGTGTGTGTGTGTGTGTGTGTGTATTAGATATATATGGTTTACAAACGAACTGTTTGTTGAGCAGTGCTCATTTGTTTGGACACAATGAAATGGTTGCAAGTATTGCTATCAAACACTAACGTTTTTATTTGCACACATTTAAATGTTTTAAAGAATTCTTATTTAGCATTTGTATTTCTATTCGACATTATTAATTCGTTCGCAAACAGTAAAATAGTTCCAAGTATAGAAAATGATTAGATGTTTTTGTTGGGGGTGTAGAATACACCGACTTCATCTCTGCAGAGGGGTAAGACTGAAACCATTTAACTGTGTGCAAACAAATGATTGATGTCAGATTGAATTTGGAGTATTACATTCACAATAATTAGAACCCATTAACTGTATGAAAACGAATAAATAATCTTGAATAAAAATGCTCGCCTTAAATAAGAATACATGAAACCATTTAACTGTGTGCATATAAAACTATTAGTGTTAGATAACAATACTCGAAACCATTTAACTGTGTTCATATAAAACGATTAGTGTGTAATGGTTATCGTCGTAGGAAATGGACACGGTGACACGAGTTTAAATCCTGAACAAGACTGATTGCATTTCACATAGCACTAATACCCTTGAGAAAGGTATGAATCCAATTATTCTCCCTCCAGCTATGGGTAAATAGTAGGACAGACTAGGTTCTTCAGCCTTGGTGAAGCAGCTAGTCTAGGAGAAGGAAAACTCTGAATTCAAACCTTTTAAACTCCGCTTAAAAATTGACCTTGTGTCATATCCTGTCCGAGCAGAGGGGTTGGTAAATATGTATAAAACTATTAGTGTTAGATAGCAATACTTGAAACCATTTAACTGTGCACAAACAAATGACTCATGCTAAATTGTATCGTTAGAAATAGAACTGTTTCATCATTTAACTGTGTGCAAACAAATATGTGACATTTAATTGAATGGTTAATGATACATGGCAATAATTGGAATCATTTAACTGTGTGCAAACGAATGAATAACGTTGATTAGAATTAATAGTGTTAAATAGCAATACTTGTTACTACTTCACTGTGTGAGAACAAATGATTAATTTTGAATAGAATTGTGAGTGTTAGAAATCAATAATTGAAACTATATAACTGTGTGCGAACAAATGTTTTATGCTCAGCTGAATTGATAGAAATAGAACTGTTCATCATTTTACAGTATGTAAACAAATGACTAATGTTTGATTGAATCGTTAGTGTTACATACCAATACTTGGAACCATTTAACTGTGTGCAAGCAAATTACTAATGCTAAATTGAATTATTAGAAATAGAACTGTTTCATCATTTAACCGTCTGTAAACAAACGACTAATGTTAAATTTAATTTCTAGAAATAGAACAGTTTGATAATTTAACTATGTGCAAACAAATATGTGACGTTTAATTGAATTGTTAGTGATACATAGCAATAATTGGAATCATTTAACTGTGTGCAAACAAATATGTGACATTTAATTGAATGGTTAGTGATACATGGCAATAATTGGAATCATTTAACTGTGTGCAAACGAATGAATAACGTTGATTAGAATTAATAATGTTAAATAGCAATACTTGTTACCACTTCACTGTGTGAGAACAAATGATTAATATTGAATAGAATGATTAGTAATAGAAGGCAGTAATTGAAACCATATAACTGTGTGCGAACAAATGCCTTATGCTAAACTGAATTGTTAGAAATAGAACTGTTCCATCATTTAACTGTGTGTAAACAAATGACTAATGTTTAATTAAATTGTTAGCAATACCTGGAACTATTTAACCGTGTGCAAACGAATGAATAATGTTGATAAGAATTCCTAGTGTTAGATAGAAATATTTGTTACCACTTCACTGTGTGCAAACATGATTAATATTCAAAAGAATTATTTATGCCAAATAGCAACAATTGAAACCATTCAACTATATAGAAACAATAGCAACATTTGTGTGCAAACAAATTAGTTCAATCGCATTTAAAAATGAAATTACTTGCCATCGAAAGATAACCATGACCCACACTCAAACCACATACATAAACCGCATCGCTCTTCGCGCAGGTAAAAAAGGGGCACGTCCTGCTGAGGTTGGAGCCCTGAACTCAGTGTTCGAAAAATCAGCTACAGAGCTCAAACAACAAAAATGACTAAAATGCAAACAAACAATACAAATAGCGACATTCAAGGTTAGAACCTTAAATAGAATAGGACAACTACGGGAGCTGACTGCATCGGCCGTAGAACATAACATAGACATAATATACATTCAAGAACACAGATAAGCTGGGACGAGCTCTTAAGTGATTTTCTCCAATGGATCCCCTCACATGGTCGAGCAAAAGCAGGGCGACCAGCTGGAACCTACATACAGCAGCTCTGTGAGGATACGGGATGTAGCCATGAGGATCTGCCAGAAGCGATGAACGATTGGGAGGAGTGGCGAGAGAGGGTCAGGGATATCCTTGCTAGCGGCACAACAAGGTGATGATGATTCACTTGCAAATCATATGTAGATCCATTTAACTGTGTATAAACAAATGATTGATAGTAAATAGAATTATTCGTGTTCGATCGAATCCATTTAATAGAGGAAAAAAATGAGCCCAGGCTTATTTTAAAATGTTATCAACAAAATGGCTTTACAAATCATATATTTGATATATATGTATAAAAATAATTTTGTGTTAAATTACCTACAATTGTTGATATGACATAAAACTCAACCAAACCAAATTATACATATTCAATATATGTGCATAAACAGGATTTGGCATTAAATAACCAACAATGGTTGATATGCCATAAAAAACCTACCAAACCAAATCATATGTATTTAATATGTAAATGTAAAAAGGATTTGGCATTAAATAACCTACAATGTTTGATATGCCATAAAACCCAACCAAACCAAATCTTATATATTTGATATATATGTATAAAGAGGATTTGGCATTAAATAACCTACAATGGTTGATATGCCATAAAACCCTACCAAACTAAATAATATGTATTTAATATGTATAAGTAAAAAGGATTTGGCATTGAATAACCTACAATGGTTGATATGCCATAAAACCATACCAAACTAAATCATATATATTTGATATGTATGTGTAAAAAGGATTTGGCATTAGATAACCTACAACGGCTTGATATGCCATAAAACCCTACCAAACCAAATCATGTATTTAATATGTATGTGTAAAAAGGATTTGGCATTAAATAACCTACAATGGCTTGATATGCCATAAACCAAACCAAGCCAAACCATACCAATAGGTATTACCACTCTGGGTTTGAGCTAACCAGATACTAATAATAAAAACTGGAGCCTTAACATTAGATGTAGTTTAAGATCATTCTCAGTAAAGCTTTTTTGGGTGGGAAGGATCTTACCCTTCTTCAAATGATGCTGTTGACGTATTCTAAATTTATCAATCCCGACGATGACGACGACGTGGAAAAGTTGCAAAGTTGAGCTGATAACATACGTACAATGTTTTATTTGTATAGTAATAAGCATGTTGGGTATTTATCCAGAATATCCCCCTGAGGAAATGTCTGTGGTAAAAAAGATTATATATAAATGTGATACTTAATTTACCATCCAGAAAAGAGTTGGTTTCAATCATTATACACACACACACACACACACACACACACACACACACACACACATATATATATATATATATATATATTACTGAACGTTTACCTTTAAAACCCATGTCTTCAACTCGCTACAATTCATCCACACACTATATTTCTTTCATCCCCCTCACTAACTACCAAGAAAATGGCGACTTACGACCAATTGCCGTGATATAATTTTTGGAACTTGAATGTAAATGTTCGACAGAAAAAAAAAGATTAGGATAATAACTGAAACTCATACTTGGATGATGAAAGTAACTGTAACGTTCCTATATAATTTTTCTTTACATGAGCGCAGAAATTTCCTCAGAGAAATTACTTATTGGGAAACTGAGATATTTAGGGAAGTAATCGCTAAAGTGCTGGACTGCGGCATCGAAGTAAGCAAGTTCGAACTCCAATCGCGTTATTACGCTCACCTACTACTATTCTACAATAATAGCTTTGGCAATAAAAAATCTGGAAGGTTGATATGGCATTAAACAATCAGGAAAGTTGATATGGCATTAAACAACCGGGACGGTTGATATAGCATTAAACAACCAGGAAGGTTGATATGGCATTAAACAATCAGGAAGGTTGATATGGCATTAAACAATCAGGAAAGTTGATATGGCATTAAACAACCGGGACGGTTGATATAGCATTAAACAACCAGGAAGGTTGATATGGCATTAAACAATCAGGAAGGTTGATATGGCATTAAACAATCAGGAAAGTTGATATGGCATTAAACAACCGGGACGGTTGATATAGCATTAAACAACCAGGAAGGTTGATATGGCATTAAACAATCAGGAAGGTTGATATGGCATTAAATAATCAGGAAGGTTGATATGGCATTAAACGACCACGAAGGTTGATATGGCATTAAACAACCAGGAAGGTTGATATGGCATTAAACAATCAGGAAGGTTGATATGGCATTAAACAATCAGGAAGGTTGATATGGCATTAAACGACCACGAAGGTTGATATGGCATTAAACAACTAGACCTGAAACATTTAAGCATAAACTTTTTTTTACTACTTAAAAGAGAAACCAGTTAATGTTTAAACCTGAATTAGAATAGTTCAGTTGGCTGGGGTTGTAGAATACGCCAACTGCATTTCTGCAGAGAGATAACCCATGCCAAAAAATTCCAGTGTCTTGGATATGAAACTAAACCATTTCCAGTTCTTGAACATAGGTGAATGTAGAGTAGCCCATTATTGCCATTACTCCCAGGTTCACTCTGACCCGAAGTAGTTGTACCTGTTAGGGTACCATCTATGGGTTAAATAGAACAGTTTAATCATTTACTATACGCGAAACCATTTAGCTATGAGCAAACAAATGTGTTCTGGCTTATTTAAAAATGTCACTCAGAAATCATATGTATAAAACAGGTTTTGGCATTTAATAACCCATAAGAGTTGATATGCTATAAAACACAACCAAAACCTTTCTGACCATAAATTACAGAACAACGTTTATGAAAGTGCTGACAAAATTTCATTTAAATGTTGTTATATATATATATATATATATATATATATATATATATATATATATATTCTGATTGATATCTCAGATAGTTTCATAGCTTGAAGGTCCCTGGCGAGGAATCACGCCCTGGCTGGTAATGAAGCTACGAAAAACGTTCCCAAAAGTACAGAAATAAATTATTGCGGAAGATGATTATTCGCTTAAAGAAACGCTTAACGGTGACGAAATTGTAGTTTATTAGGAGAAAATCTTTTGCAAGACTTATTTTCCTTTACATAACCGTAGACATATCCTCGCAGGGATGTTCTGGACCAATATCACAAGTTAGATTAATAACAATTGGTTGGGTGTTTTTTTAATGGCATATCAACCTTTGAAGGTTATTCAATGCCAAATCTTCTTCACACACACACACACACACACACACACACACACACACACACACACACACACACACACACACACACACACAGAGATATATATCAAATATATAATTTCTAAAACGAAGAGCTACTCGGCAGCCAGAGCTCATTTTAAATGGTTTCAAGTATTGCTATTTAACACTAATAATTCTATTCAACATTATTCATTCGTTTGCACAGTTAAATGGTTTCAAGTAATTGAAAATGATTAGATATTTCTATTTGACCTATTGGTACTACTACTCCGGGTTAGAGTGGACCTGAGAGTAATGATAAGAAAGTCGAACTCTACATTCCCCAAACTCCAGGACTGAAGCCTTATCATCAGATGCTGTGTAATATCAGACCTTGGACACGTAAATTAGTACCTTACTAATCGGATATTTTTCGTATATCTATTTATTATATTACATCTCTGCGTCTATTTGTAACGAAATTACTGATAATCAAAAACATTTAAGCATAAACTTGTTCTTGATAAGGTACCCTTAGATGTACCCCTCATTGAAAGTGAAATTCGTTTTTAGTCGATTCGGCTGCTAATAACCGAGTTGTGGGTACTTTTTGGGTATCCTGAATTGGAAAATTTTCAGATCTTACACACGCCCTTACAATTTTCTCCCTTATCTTTTACTCTTTCGAAATAAAATCAAAATAAATAAAAAACATTAATGTTCCATAGAAAAAGGATAACAAATAAAGTGAAAGAGAACAGAAAGAATTATATAACGTTTTATTATTCTATTGTTTTTAAATAAACGTTATTTTTCGAAAAAGAAAGAAAGAAATGATTATAAGATAATAAAGATAGACGATATTCCTTCCAAGTAAATGAAAAAATAAAATAAATGAATTAATTAATTCACTAGAAATATATTATAGGGCATATTTCTAACTTTACTATTATATGAGATATTATTCCCGCCACACGAGCTAGGGAAATGTCCCCGTGGCGTGGTGGTTAACTTCCTGGACTGCAACATCGGAGTAAGCGAGTTCAAACTCCGGTCGCATTATCACGCTTACTTTCAGACTTGGGGAAGAAATTAACCCCCTTATTTCTCCCGGATATGGGCCAAATAATACCACTACTGTTCTTCTAGACGGATGGTTTTGGCATTAAATAACCCGCATGGGTTGATATGCCATTAAAAAAGACCAAAGAACCACCTAGCCAATGCCGAGTTGTCCTTCTAGTATGTGCACGTGTGTGTATGTGTTTGTGTATAGATGTTTGCAGGAGAGTATAAAAATTTATTTCTAAGAAAAAAAATTTGCTGACCACGTGCGGCACTTGATTTGGACGGAATGGAGAAGCGAGAAGTAGTCTCAGACAGTGCGGCACCAAAAAGTGACTTCCTCCTTTTTGTCAATCTACTATTTGACCATCAGTACGAATTCGGGGACCCGAACTAAAGGTACGAAAACTTAAGCCAGGAGATGGGTTTCGTCACTCACTTTATGAATGGAGCTCTCCAAGAAATAAAAGTAAAAATAAATGAAAGTCGACTACTGAAGTTCTACAAAGAAAATTCAACTGAAAGAAAATTCAACCGAAAATTCTGCGGAAAAGAATTTTAAAGAAGACTAGAAATTCAAAGAACTCTCTAACTTTTCGATAAAACAAAAAAGAACTGAAAAATACTCAAATTCAAAGAACTTTATTTCCCGGACACTCTTTCAGATAAGTTTCCCGCAAGTTGTACTAAAATTTGTTACACTTTATCTTTTCTATCAATTTCTTTCTTATTTCTTTGTATAAAATTCCTTTTAAAAAACTTTATTGTCAGTGTTATCTTTTCGAATCAGTATCCGAACTAGAAAGCTGCGGAACTTACTGTTTAAACTTACCGTTTAAATTTACTGTTTGAATTCCCGTTATTGGCACACTAAAGCCCCTTAAGAACATTACTCAGTTAAATACTAAACTTGTCTTTAGTGTCACTCACTTCAACATATTTAACCCCATTTCTCAAAATCTTTTTATATTGTAAATCTTTATTTCTCTTAATCATTTTAAGAGATTTGTTTTAAAATTCGCATAAACTATCAAAGTTTCTACTCAGAATGTAATTTCTCTCTCTCTCTCTCTCTCTCTTTATGTATATATATATATATATATATACTTTGTTTCATTTGTTTTAATGCTTGTTACAAATAGACAATTAGGTTAATTGGCCAATGTTAATGATAATTGGTGTGCGATTTCCCTAGGCTCCAGGAATGTTTTAAAGGACAATGCAAGGAGAGCGGAGAAGGAGCCTTCCGTTCCCGGAGACGCCTGAAACAATCTAACTTGAAATTGATCAGGAATGTCTAATTCATGCTGAAAAAAAATCTGTCATCTGCAGCACCCTCTTGTCAGTGGGTGGATGGGATTTTTTTTTTAATGAGACTGGACTCATTCAGACAGAAACCTAACTAAACGAATTTTTGTTAAAATGTGATTTAGTATATCATCATTTTTAAAAATATCCTTTCTTTTATTATTTTCTGCAGTGAAGAAAAAAACAGCATATCAACTCTTTATGTGTTATTTTGGTTAGTTGTGTTTTACGGTATTTCAACCTTTCGAAGCTATTTAATGCCAAATCCTGTTAATACATATGCAAGGTGCATACGATAGGTTTCCAGACTTTTTTCGTATGGGCACTTTTATTGATAGTACACACATGAAACTCTAGTCCCCTTCGTAGTTATCTCCTTCAGCTGCAATGCACTTTTTGTACCGTCCCAACAACTTCTGCAAGGTTCCATGGAAGTCCTCTTGTGTGAGCGTGTCAATGACCTTCGTCACAGCCTATTTCATCTCCTCAATTGTCTCACAACGACAGCCTCTGAGCTTAGGGAATATCCAAAAGTCACAGGGAGCAACTTTGGGACTATAGGGAGGCTGAGGACCTGTCTTGATGCCCATCTTGGTCAAATAGTCTGTGACAAGGATGGAGTTGTGGACTGCTCCATAGTGGTGCTGGAAATGCCACCGAGCCGATTTGAAGAGTGCTAGCCTCTTCCGCCGGAATCTCTTCCTGAACTCCCTTAAAACCTCAACATAATAACCCTAACCCTAACCCTTTGGTCAATCAACTCTAGTGCATTGACTTCTTTACTCCTCCCACATCTCTCATCATCCCTCACAGACTCCCTGCCTTCGTTGAATCTTTCATGCCACTCAAAAACTGATGCTCGATTCATGCAAGATGGTCGAAAAGCAGTCTAAAGCATTCCATACGTTTCCGTGGCATTATTTTTTCCAAGTTTAAAACAGAATTTTATTGCATATCGTTCTTCTAAAGTGTCCTCACGTCCAGATTGCGTTTTTGAAATTCACCAGCTGTGACAATCAGGCTTTAATAGGATGTATTGCAATTCCTACTGTAGGTGTTCATTTGAAGCTGAAATCATAAAAATCGGTCAGTCATCTCATGAGATGTATAGCAATAAGATATTGAATTTTCAAGAGTCTACGACAATTTTAAATGTCCACACGATAAAAGTCTGGAAACTTATTGAATGCCTCTCGTATATTAGATATAATTTCTAAACACATTTTAAGAATGTTTTTAAATAAGTTTAAGCTAATTTTTTTTGCTGAATGATTCCAAGTTTTACTATGTATCACTAAAAATTAAATTAGACAGTCATTTGTTCACATACTTTTAAATGATCAAACAGTTCTATTTCTAACAATTCAATTAGACAGTCATTCGTTTACACAGTTAAATGTGTAGTATACCGAACTGTTGGACAAACAATGAAGGGCTCGTAGATATATAAAACTATAATTTATATTTTTATTCTTTGTCGGCTATGATTGTGTGTAGTAGGGATACAGTCTGAGACTGATGTTTAATTGAATTGTTAGTGATATATGGCAATATTTGGAACCATTCAACTTTATTGACTTATGCGAAATTGAATTGCTTGAAATAGAACGGTTCGATCATTCATCCGTGTGTAAACAAATGACTGATGTTTAATTGAATTGTTAGTGATATATGGCAATATTTGGAACCATTCAACTTTATTGACTTATGCAAAATTGAATTGCTTGAAATAGAACGGTTCGATCATTTATCCGTGTGTAAACAAATGACTGATGTTTAATTGAATTGTTAGTGATATATGGCAATATTTGGAACCATTCAACTTTATTGCGTTATGCGAAATTGAATTGCTTGAAATAGAACGGTTCGATCATTTATCCGTATGTAAACAAATGACTGATGTTTAATTGAATTGTTAGTGATATATGGCAATATTTGGAACCATTCAACTTTATTGACTTATGCGAAATTGAATTGCTTGAAATAGAACGGTTCGATCATTTATCCGTGTGTAAACAAATGACTGATGTTTAATTCTTACTGATACATAGCAATACTTAAAAACATTAAATTGTCTGCAAACAAATGATTAATAGTAAATATAATCATTTGTATTTGATAGAAATAAGTGAAACCATTTAGCTGTGTGCAAAAAGTTAGCCCAGGCTCGTTTGAGAATGGTATCTACGAAATATTTTACAAATCAAAGATTTTATATCTATACATAAACAAACACTTCCCTGGCCTTAGCTGGGCCGTCTGGCATTCGTACCACGGTACGATGTAACAAACTATGACTACTTTGAATAAGCCAGTCGTGTGGGCGAATACTCTGTCACTTTATTTCTTCGCCATATAGAATTTTCTGTGTGCTAAGACACGCAGGGCCCTATTCATCCAGGAGCCGCAGGGACATCCTCGTGGTGTAATGGTAAAAACGCTGGATTGCAGAATCGTAGTAAGCGAATTCAAAATCCAACCGCGATATCACGTTCACTTTCAGACAAATACCCTTGGAAAAGGTATGAACCCCCTCATCCTCCAAGCTATGGGTAAAATGGTACTGCTACTGTTTTTTCCAGAAGAATGGCTTTGGCATTAAATAACCTACGATTGTTGATATGCCATTAAACAAAGAAACCAAAAACAAAGCAGGAGCCAACTCTCTTTTTCCACATAATGTACCTTCCTAGAACTCCAGCAAATGTCTGAAGCCACGGAAAGTGTTAAATCTTATAGAATAAGCACCATTTCTAGAAGAGTGTGAAATCTCACTTTTAGGCCAGACAGAAAATTTGTGCCTATGAAGTAAAACAAAAAAACAACCCCCCCAAAAAAACAAAAAAAACCCCAAAGAAGCTCTCCCTCCCACAAAACCCCCCAAAACAAAACAAAAACCAAAACAAAAAACAAGATAGTGAGTTGAAGATCAAGACAGAACTAGAATTTTTTCTAAGAGAACTTTGACCAGCCGTTCCGCGCTCATGAATAATGGTTCATCATTAGCAAATTTAAGAAAAAGAAAAGGAAATCCATAACGAAACAAAAATAAAATGTGAATGAAATTTAACGAAATTCGATTGATTACGTCTTCCCCAACTTAAAAATTGAATCATTTTGTTGAGGTGGAGAGGTGGGGTGGGGTGGGGTGGGGGAGAATTGATGTTTCTTTCATAACACTCATGTACCCTCTTTTTTTTTGTATTTTCATAGTTTGTTTCTTTTCTTTTTTTGTGGGGGGGGAGTGAAGTATTGATATAATCTAATGAGTTTCTTTCATTAATGCCCTTTGTCTATTTGATTTCGATCATCATATTGCAGCAATTGCGCTCTCTGGCATTCATTAGTTGGTTATCATTCCTGCTTTCTGTTAATTTAAACTCCTTTTTTACCATCTCGAGCAGGAAAAAAGGACTTAAAATAAACAGTGAACCAAAAATTTGTACGGCACAAAAATCTTTCTTTCTTTCTTTCTTTCTTTCTTTCTTTCTTTCTTTCAGTTTGTTCATATGCATCAGAAGTTATATATATATATATATATATATATATATATATGATTACTTATTATCTATGTCTCTCTCTCTCTCTCTCTCTATCTATCTATCTATCTACATATCTATCTATCTCCTCTCTTTCTCTATCTCCTCTCTCTATCTCTATCTCCTCTCTCTCTCTCTCTCTCTCTCTATATATATATATATATATATATATAAAGAATAAAGCCATCTTCTGAGTACTTTGTGTTTTTTCATCTCTGAACATTTTCATAAAATTATATATATATATATATATATATATATATATATATATAATTTTATGAAAATGTTCAGAGATGAAAAAACACAAAGTATTCAGAAGATGGCTTTATTCTTTCTACCAACCGAAAATGAATCCTATCTATCTATCTATCTATCTATCTATCTATCTATCTATTTAAGAAGCAGAAATATCTAACAAAAACTATGACAGACGTAGATGCCGCAGAAGATCTAAGGCTTTCAGTTGATGAGATATTGCTATCGAGGTATGTGAACTGGTCTACTAATTTCCAAGGCTTACCGTCTAAGATGTGAAGATGGCTCTATCTTATCTAAACCACATAAACTCTGTTTTAATCTGCGTTCATGTAGAAGTTAATTGTTCTTGTTATTTGCTTTAGGCTCTGTTGCAAAGATTCAGATTAGGCAGTTGTATTTACGAGAAGCATTAGATCCTCTGCATAGTCTGCGTTTGTCATAGTTTCTTTTAGATATTGTCTGCTTGGTATCTTTTTTTTAATGTGAAACCATTTTCTTCTAAACAGCAGCTGTTAGTCAGTAAAACGAACAAGACATGGATACTGCTGAAGAAGTAAGGATGAACTGATAAGCGACGTTTTTCAATGGACTTCTACAGATGGACATACCAGTACCAGACCACCAGCGAAGACTTTTTTGTGCAGCCATCGGATGTCATCTAAAGGGCCTGCCTGGAGCGGTGAACGGCTGGGACGAAGAGAGAGAGAGAGAGAGAGAGAGAGAGAGAGAGAGAGAGAGAGAGAGAGAGAGAGAGAGAGAGTTATCAAGCACAACTATATATATATATATATATATATTTCTTTTTCTACCTATAACAAATTATTCAAATCTATCTATCTATCTATCTATCTATCTATCTATCTATCTATCTTTCTTTTTCTACCAATAACAAATTATTCATATCTATCTATCTATCTATCTATCTATCTATCTATCTGCCTAGGTTTTACTTTATTTCTACCTATAACAAATTATTCAAATCTATCTATCTATCTATCTATCTAGCTAGCTAGCTAGCTATCTAGTGAGGTAGCTCGTAGCTCGTTAAACAGTTAGCCGTATCCATATTCTTAACATTTTTTACAGCCATGTTTGATTACTTTGAACTTGCAGTATACGATTATTTAACAATTTCAGGCAATCCTTATTGGAAATAACTCATAATGGAATAAAAAAAAATCATCACTCAATTCGATTGGTTCCCTCTTTGCCGACAGTAATATTGAGCCCCTCTAACCACCTATAACTCACTGTAATTTTGACAAATTTTACCCTTTTTGTTGCATCAAAATTGGGGAAAAACGTAAGGGGTGGCTGGCTTTCTTGCATTTTGCCAGAAAGTGAACGAACAATAAAGGAACTTATTTGTATCCGTGATTGTAAGTGATTTGATCTTTGAAAAAGGCTGATTACTTGGTGGGCTGGTTGGTTGGTTTTCAATGTATGTCAACCCTTGCTGGTTTATTTATTGCCGAAGTCAGTTTCAGTACTGGTGATCAGATGAATTATACCAAGTGAAATGCGTTTTGACTGTGTAATGTTCTACTAGAAATGATATAATTCTGGTATCTATCGATATATCTATCTATTTTTATCTGAGTTTTCCCATATATATCCCAACTTACTTATTCTCTGTTTGTCTGTCTGTCTGTCTGTCTCTCTCTCTCTATATATATACATTTTTGTCTCACTCTCCGTGTGTACCTATCCAAAAGTATTCATATCTATCTTATCTATCTATTGAGCCTGTCAGCTTGAGAGTTTGTCGTATGTATACATTTAACATTTTTCTTATGAAAATAAGAAGAAAATGAACTTCTTATGTAGTTATTTATGGGTGATACCATATATTAGTTACAGATCATAGTTTCCTTTTCTTTTCTGGGTCAATAATGTAGTGTAATGGTTAGCAGGCTAGGCGTGCGTGTGATAGTATTAACACGATTTGGCATCAAATAATCTACAAGGGTTAAAATGCCATAAATCACCAATAAACAAACCAAAAAATGTCAAATAAGACTTGATGAATTAGTTGTACCTGTTTGGTTGCCATCAGTGGGTAAAACAGACTTATTCAGTCTTTTACAAAGAATTCTTCTTCTTCTTCTTCTTCTTCTTCTTCTTCTTCTTCTTCTTCTTATTATTATTATTATTATTATTATTATTATTATTATTATTATTATTGAGAGTTTTTCACTGAAATTTGAGTGACAGCAAATCTCCTCAAGTCTCCATGACTCTTCTCAGTATTCTGACCGATCTCAACAATGCTGTAACTTGGACAGTCTCCACCCGTCACGTTATTTCCAAGTTCTTAAGTCCTTGTACCAATCCCTTGGTGATTGTACCATGAGCACCAATTACAATTGGTCTAATCGTCACTTTCATGTTCCACAGTTTTTTCAATTTCCTAGCAAGGCCCAGGTACTTATCCCACTTTTTACATTCTTTCAATTTTACTCTGTGGTCCACCGGGCCAGTAAAGTTGACAGTTCTGCAAGTTCTCTCTTTTTTGCTGATTTGAAACCATGCATCATCATCATCATCATGTCGTGCCGCCAGCACGGATATCCCTGATCCTCTCTCGCCACTTCTCCCTATCGTTCATCGCCTCTGGCAGGTCTTCAGAGCTACATCCCGTATCTTCACAGAGCTGCTGTATGTAAGTTCGAGCTGGTCGTCCTGCTTTTGCTTGGCTATATGTGGGGGTCCTAAGGAGTACATCACTTATGAGCTCGTCCCTGCTTCTCCAGTTGTGTCCTGCATGTCTGGTTCGTCTAACTTGGATAGTTTTCGTGATAGGAGGTAGGTGGCCGTATAGTTGGTGCCTTGTGGGGGGTGTTGCCTCCAGGACTTGTTCATTATTGCTCGCAGCATTCTTGTGTAATCGCCGTCTAGCTTTTTCTCTAGCCGTTTTGTTGGCGTCCAAGTAGTGCATCCATATAGCAGTATCGATACGACTGCTACTTGGAAGAAACTGCGTTTCATTTTATCGGTCAGGTCTGACTTCCATATGATCGATAGCTTATCGATAGCTGTCCATGCCTTCGTTAGCTGCGTGTCGATGTCTTTTTCGGTAGATGAGACACTGCTTCCTAGGTCGGTGAACTTGTATACCAATTTCAGAGAGGTTCCGTCTTGGGTGGAAATGTCGCCTGTTTGATTAAAGCACATGTAATCTGTTTTGTGTGCATTGACATGGAGGCCAATGCCTGCGGCGGCTCGTTCCAAACTATGCAGTAGTGTTTCGGCTTGGTTGGGTGTATTTGCCAGAATCGTTATGTCATCGGCGTAGTCGGCGTCGGTAATTGTTTTTACGGGGTACCTTCTGCTTTTTTTCTTCGTCAGCTGGAAGCCGTTTTCTTTGATTTTATCAATCGATGTTCTATGAACGTATGGAAATACTTGATAAATAGAATTACTAATGTTAAATAGCAATACTTGAAACCACTTGACTCGGTAAAAACAAATGAGTTCTAACAACTCGTTTAAAAATAGTTATTCTTAAACGATTCTCTTACAAATTTTATAGGGTAAGTACCAGTGGCGTTGAGGCTCACATGCTTGACTATGACATTGTAGTTTGTTAGTTCAAGCTCCAGTGATTCTGTTATGTTTACTTTCTCACAAACACCCTTGGGGAAAGTATAAAACCTTCTTATCCTCTAGCAATGGATTAAAAAGTATCACTGATGTTTTTCCACAAGGTTTCCTTTGGCACAGAATAAGCCATGAAGGAAGATATATCATTAAACAAAGAAACCAAACTATATCTTCCTTATATAAGTTGTATATTTCTTGCTACTAGTGCAGGTACTATTGAAACTATCAAGGTTACATATATTCTCTGCTTTTTTGTTGATAACAGGATACTAAACAGGTCAGTGAATGTACGCAAGACGTATTATTGTACCAAATGAGAGAGTACAGGTGGGTTTTTTTAAACAACCCTTATTCTCACTCCAGTAAGCCGAGATCAATATACTAGATGCCGATCATTTTCTAAAATGATTAATCTGAGTTTTTTGGACTCATGCCATTTGATTAAATAGCAGAACAAACATTAATGACTTAAATGGGGCCGCGAAAATAGAATAATCGTCCGTGACTGGACATATACGATAAAAACAATATAATATTAAACAAAATACGTAAATCTATATCAATAATTGTGAAGTGTTTGTTTGTCCAAAAGTTTATAAAGACACCAGATTTGAACCTGGGGTAGTTTTGAAACTTAAAAAAAGGAAATATTGGACAACAAAAGCATTAAAAACTATTTTGTCCAGTTCCCAGGTAAATGTTCTTGTATTCAGGGAAATCGAGTAAATATCTGAAGAAGTCCTGTTATTTTTGGTGATAGTGATTCATATCAATACCCACAACAGGATGGAAATAAATCTATTATCCTAATGTGACCGGTTTTTGCTTTTCTTAAAGGAATTATTGCTCTGTGATGTCAGTTACATTGAGCTCTTTACCAGGAAAATTGAAATGTTCCAAGTTGAATGATTTTTTGTCCTGACGGAATTATTCCCGACTCTAGTTTAACTAGATTGAATAATACACACATATATATATATATATATATATATATATATTGAATATTGACAATATATATATATATATATATATATATATATATATATATATATCGTGAGGTACTTTGATATTATCATTGTACTACGTCTCATACCATCATAAAATTATGGTAACGTATACGTGTTATATATTGACCCTCGACCGAGCCGTCAATCAAGAGATGCACCTGTGTAAATAAGCGGAGGAACAACGGAAGCAGGTTAACGTAAGACAATTATATAACCAGGTGCCACAGACGAATTGGGTCAGTTCCAGTTGCAGTTGGAGTCAGTTGGGGACAAGATGCCAGCGTGAGAATCAGCTTGCAGACTGAGGGCTTGTGGCCCTCAGTGACCCGCGGTTGAGCAACCCCAGCCAAGATGAGGAAGAAGTGCTGCTATGGTCAGAAGAACTTTGGGTCAATATGTTGCAGTCTGTCCCCGTCTCCAACTCACCTCTCACACACAACCAACATCAACCCTTTTGAGAATAAAATTTGAGAGCTATATTTTTTATAAAGAAGTGTGTTAGTTCGTTCATTGAAGTTCGTCATTATTGTTGACTATGTTTCCGCATATATTTGTATATGTATGTGGCTATACAACATATGTAACATAGCATTAACACTACAAAGACAACCAATACAAATTATTATAACATACATATTGCAATTTAACACAATATATAACCAACATATGAGTGGAAGTATTGTATAACACACCATTATAAATAACATTATATCATGTCTCAGAATTCCCACCGCATCAATTATTCTTATGCTTTAAAGCCAACATTTATTTCGTCTATTATTCTCACATTTTAAATCAAAAATTAATTTCCTTCTCAATGCAACTAAAATCATCACAATACACAATAAAAAAAATGATTCTGTCAACTTCCTAACCATCTCTTGCCCAGTCAGCTGGAGCAGTAGAATACACCGACTGCTTCTCTGCAGATGGGTAAGACTCCGCCCCACAACGAGTATCCGGCATATGACACTAAACAATCTGATGGTGAGGTTCCAGTAATGCTGGAGCTTTGGGGAATGCAGAGCCAATTCTGACCCGGAGTGGTAACACCTGTCTATGGGTCAAATTGAACTAAGCTGTGTATTATACTAAACTGAATTGCTTAAAATGGAACTGTTTTGACATTTAAACTACGTACTTATGCTAAACTGAATTGTTTTTGTACGCTAAACTGAATTGTTTGAAATGGAATTGTTCATGATATTGGAACTGTACTTACGCTAAACTGAATTGTTTGAAATAGAACTGTTTTGACATTTAACTGTGTGTAAACAAAAACTATACTTATACTAAACGGAATTGTTTGAATTAGAACTGTTTGAATAAACAGAATAGTTTGAAATAGAAACGATTATTTGTACAAAAATGGATTTGGCATTAAATAACCTTCAAAGGTTGATATGCCATAAAACCCAAACAAACAAACAAACCACATCTCGACTTCCATCGCCTTTTGATACACATCGCTACGCACATACATTCACTAGAAAACCTCAACTCTGCCTCACGCATGTATCATCACACACACACACACACACACACACATTAAAAATCACATATACGACCACACGCAACAATATGCAAATATAACCCCCGCCTCACACACACAAAACAACCCAAAGTGTTATGCACAATTTTAACGCAAAATTGCCATGTATTGATGTGCATGAAACCAATGGTCGCAGATAAGTGTCCATATTATTGAATATATATAAAAAAACAATATATATTTATTTATCATCATATCGTAGCTCTATCATAGACATTGATAACTCTCTAGAATATACCGCATTTGGTCAACTACTAACCCACCAAGTGAGATAGTGATAACTGTAAACTGTTGTAACATATATATGTATATATATATATATGTGTGTGCGTGTGCGTGTGCGCGCGTGTGTGTGTATGTGTGTGTTTGTGTCAATTTCATGAAGTCTCTCGGCAGATGTGAACAGGTATATCACTTGCAGTTACTGTAAAGTCTGTCTTGAAAATGTACAAATTGGTGCGCAAAGACATTCCCCAAATGCCAAATTAAGTAACATCAAGTAATCACCCCGTTTGTCATTCTACTGTGCCTCAAGATTTTCAAGACAGCTGCTGGTTAGAAAAGTCACCTGAGAAGATCTCTTTCGACAATTTCGCTTGTCGTCCTCAGGCGTTGTGTTTGATTCTCTGTTGTGAGTTGCAGTAAGTTTTTCTATTTATTTGGAGTTGTTTTACATGGTATGCATTTGCCTCATTCTGTTGGGGTGGGGGGTCGAAAGCGCTCGGGTTAGTATAAGGCACTTGCTTCACTACCTCGACTCAGATATAAGGAAAATAATAAGAAGACCTGAACGTCTTCACTTGAAGACTCTAGAAAGAAAATCTTCTACGGTCTTCAACGGAATATGCTTGAATAATGACTTGATGCGTAAGAACACAATATGAAAAGCTCTTCGAATGAATTGAGCACTCTGGTATCCGGTAAGGCAAAAATGTAAACAAACGAAAGCTGCTACATAATGCCTTTTTAATTCCCGAGCTGATGTGGTTCGCTTGCGGGCTGAGCGGTATGATACTAAGTCTAACGTAAAGTTGGGCTGGTTTCGATCCCAGCTTCAAGCGTTCTACGTGTCTAGCCACACTGAAGAGTTGTGATACAACGAAACAGTGAATGATAATATATACATATACATATATATGTTTATATAGCGTTGACTCAAATTCAGTGGCGCTTGGGAATTGTCAGTTGCTCGCCCATGTGATCATCAGAACAAGAGACTTCCACGTGGTGGATATCCATACTGTTGTGTAGAGCATGATATGATGGTTAATCTAGTTTATGCAATGGGTAATCTAGTTTATGCAGCATTATGGAAAGTAGGGATTTAATCTATAAACATGGTTAAATTATAATAATTCAATGATTTGTGAATTTATTTACAGTACTGTTGTATGGGAGAATATTTCCCCTGGAAGAAGATGGACTCGTCCAACTAAATACATAAATAGAGACTTTACACGATTAGCATGATCCAACCTTCCACCCAGAGTCAGTCTCGCTTACAGTAATTCATTATCACGTGTTTTTGACTCGTTGTTATATTCCCTTGTACAAAAGGAATAAACCTATTGTTAACCTTCCGAAATCGATGTTGTTATTGATAACACAGTCACAACATTTTGGCGACGAGGATGAGATTCGAACTCACGCAGGGACCCCCTCCCATTCTCCTAATGATAAAGACTCTATGAATCCGCCTACTATATTCTTTACTCCACAACAACCGTTATGCTTAATTTATTGTTTTTATTGAATATTATTTTTACTCTATGCGAGTTTTATAACCACAGTTTTTACAGGTGGTTTTTACCATAGTTTTTGCTGGTGGTTTTTCACCGCCGTTTTGGCAGGTGGTTTTTCACCCCAGTTTTTGAAGGTGGTTTTTACCACAGTTTTTGCAGGTAGTTTATCACCGCAGTTTTGGCAGGTGGTTTTTACCACAGTTTTTGCTGGAGCTTTTTCACCCCAGTTTTTGCAGGTGGTTTTTCACCCCAGTTTTTGCAAGTGGTTTTTCACCCCAGTTTTTGCAGGTGGTTTTTACCACAGTTTTAACGAGTAGTTTTTAACTGAAGTCTGAGTAACATCAAGTCCCATCGGCTCTCAAAGATTTCTAAATATTCTAGCTGATTTTAACTATGCTGTAGTTTGGATAGTCTCCATTCTTCCTCTGATCTCCATTTCACACTGTCTCTTTTCTCGGTTCTTGAGGATTGTTCTAATTCTGCGTGACAGCAAGTCTCCATGAGTCTCCAGGACTCTTAAAAGTATTCTAGCCAATCTTAACCGTGCTGTGGTCTGGATGGTCTCGATTCTTCCTCTGATCTCGAGTTCTCCCAGTCTTCTTTTCCGAATCTTAAAGGGCCGCTCCAAGCACAACAAGTTCAATTGGTATCACCGTCACTGTCACACCTTTTTCAGCCTTGTGGCATGATGTAAATATTTGTCAATCTGTTTGCTTTCATTAATTCTGTTTGTTGGCATTTAATTTGATTAGTCTTTAGAATTGTTAGTTTTCAGGTGGCTTGGTTTTCATGCCAACCTTTGGATATAAGTTCTGGTCGTTTAAAAATATAGCAAACTGCATTAATATATATATATATATATATATATATATATATATATATATATATATATATATATACGAGGCACATACGATAAGTTTCCAGACTTTTTTCTTATGGGTATTTAAAATTGTTGTAGACTCTTGAAAATTCAGTATCTTATTGTTATACATCTCATGAGATCACTGACCAATTTTTATGATTTCAAATTCAAATGAACAGCTACAGCAGCAATTGGAATACACGCTACAAAAGCCTGATTGTCACAGCTGGTGAATTTCAAAAATGCAATCTGACACTTTAGAAGAATGATTTGCAATAAAATTCTGTTTTAAAGTTGGAAAAAATACCACAGAATCGTATGGAATGTTTCAGACTGCTTTTCGACCATCTTGCATGAATCGAGCATCAGTTTTTGAGTGGCATAAGAGATTCAAGGAAGGCAGGGAGTTTGTGAGGGATGATGAGAGGTATGGGAGGAGTAAGGAAGTCAATACACCAGATTTGATTGGCCAAAAGGTTAAAACTTATGCTTAGGGTTACTATGTTGAGGTTTTAAGGGAGTTCAGGAAAAGATTCGGTCGGAAGAGGCCAGCACTTTTCAAATCGGGTCAGTGGCATTTCCACCAGGACAATACACCAGTCCACAACTCTATCCTTGTCACAGACTATTTGACCAAGATGGGCATCAAGACAGTTCCTCACCTTCCATATAGTCCAGACCTTGCTCCCTGTGACTTTTACTTATTCCCTAAGCTCAGAGGCTGTCGTTACGAGACAATTGAGGAGATGAAAGAGGCTGTGACGAAGGTCATTGACACGCTCACACAAGAGGATTTCCATGGGGCCTTCCAGAAGGTGTTGGAACAGTACAACAAGTGCATTGCAACCGGAGGAGATTACTTGGAAGGGGACTAGAGTTTCATGTGTGTACTATCAATAAAAGTGCCCATACGAAAAAAGTCTGGAAACTTATTTAGTGATCCTCATATATATATATATATATATATATATATATACAAGAGTGTGTTTAGAGTTTTGCAATATTTTGCTACGTGCTAGCTTGCGGCACATATATCGTGACACTGCAGCAATTCAAGGCATGGAAGGTATTCGTTGTGGTTAGTAGTGTCGTGGCAGTCGATACGCTGACATGTTGAGAAATGTTTCATTATGTTTGTGATCTGAAAGCCACACAGATGAATATGCAAAGTAGATTAATTAGGGAATTTATGCTTTACGTGGCCGAACTGAGCCATTTCATCGCAGATGCGATCAAAAATATTTGTGTGTGCGAAAGGTGAAGGTACTTTTGATCACAGTACAGAAATCAGAGAATTTTCACTCGGGTTACAAGAACCTCGACAATCAGTCAAGATGAGGAAGGCCAAGAATCGTTGATTAGGAGGCCATGCTCCAAGCCATAGAAGGAAATCCGGTGAGTAGCACACGGAAAGTATCAGGCAAACCCATTGTTCAGTGGAGTTCATCACCTTCATAATTACGACAGAATCATCTCTAAATGTTCAATTGTGGCTCACGTTACTTAAATACTATAAAACTTTTGACTCAGCCTAGTATATATATATATATATATAGTAGAATTAAATGGAGACTCAAACTCGGTTAAGTCGTCATAATAAATTTATTTCGGCGGAGAATATTATTGCTATATTCTCCGTCTCGTCAGATGACTCTTTTACATGCTCACTCCTGTCGCAGAGTAGCGAATGTGGAGTTACAGTTCGTATTCAGAAGATAAAATAAGGTAATTAAAAAATGAAAATCAAAAAATCAGAAAATAAAGATAAAAATAAAAAATAAACAATAAAAAAGAATAAAAATAAGAATAAGGTGGAAATCAAATTACAAATTATTTCATTCATTGGCGTGAGCAGAGGGGGTTAACATGTTATATGTTAGAACGATTAAGAAACAGGAGTGGAATTAATCTATTGGTCAGTCCCTTCTAATTTTGTGTTCTTGTGGTAGTTTCTACTACTTGGCAGGTGTGCTTTACCGGAGTTGGGAGTAATTCCATCTGGACAAGAAAACTATTCAAAAGTGATCATTTAAATTTTCCTAGTAAAGAGCTCAATGTAACAGACATTACAGAGCAATAATTTCATTAAGAAAAAATGTGACCGGTTTGTGTTTTTTCTTCATGATATATATATATATATATATATATATATATATATATATATATATATATATATATCACGTTTTTCAAAAACGTAACCACAAAGTAATAAACAAAAGTTTAAATACTGGAGAATCCAAGTTGTAGGCGTAAAAATGAATTTACCTCACATCAGTTGGTTTCAGATATTTTCTATTTCGGGGTCCATCACGTGGATTCCTATTTAAATAAAAATTGAACCTTGTGGAGCCTCATATCAATAAAAAGAAACTCTTGAACTTTCATGTAAATAAAATTGAAATTTATCAAAAATATTTAATGAAAATCTCCTCCAATATTTGCTCTGAGTAATGATATCTAATGACAGGGATATGCTTGCTTTGCTAAGCACAAATTATTAATTCTTGGCGATTTTTTGGACAATATTTGTTCTGAGTAATGAGATTTACTTAGAGGCTGTGCTTGTCTTGCTTGGCAGAAATTGTCAATTCTTAGCGATTTTTTCACGAAGATACACCGACTTTGTACAACAATCTACATCTGTCTTTGTCATATTTGAAAGTGCTGAAAATGTCGTTTCTCATAAACATGTTGCAAAAAGTAACAGTATTTTCCCGCCTTTTGAGACAACAATGGATACTCAGATGCCACGCCATGACCAAAATTTTGGGAGTGGTTGCTATTTAAAGTGAATTTTCAGGTGTCTTTTAGTAACTAGAAATAGGGATTTGCGGTTCTCTCACTAGGAAGATTATACAAATTTTTAAGACACTCATGCAGCGTTTGCAAACCCCTGTTGTTGATGTTATGAACCTGGAACCATCGTTTGCAAACCAATGGCTTAAACGATATAATATAATAAATACAATATATAGGAATAAAGACGCAAGAGGGATTTTTTTCTTTTAAACTAAAATCCTAGTGTACGATAAAATAGTAAAAGTGTCCCGTGTATGATACTGAACTGCATTCGCAGATGATATTCCAATTCTGAAACTCTGTGAAGTTTGGAGTATTCCTTATTATTATTATTCACTCATTAGAGCTTTTCACATCAGCGATAGCCGATGGTTTTTCACTGAAGTCTGAGTGACAGCAAGTCTCCTCAAGTCTCCAGGACTCTTCTTAGTATTCTGGCAGTTCTCAACAATGCTGTCGTTAGGATCGTCTCCACTCGTCCGCCAACCTCCAAGTCCTCTAGTCCCTTTAGTAATCCCTTAGTTACTGTTCCAAATGCACCAATTACAATTGGTATAATTGTCACTTGCATGTTCCACAGTTTTTTTAGTTCCCTAGCAAGGTCGAGGTATTATTATTATTATTATTATTATTATTATTATTATTATTATTATTCAAAAGCATAATGTACAACGAATTATCCAAACGCATTACGTACAACGGATTATCCAAAAGTATAACGTATAACGGATTATCCAAAACCTTTTCGTACAATGGATTATTCAAATACATAACGTTCAACGGATTATCCAAAAGGATAATGTACAACGGATTATCCAGAATAATAACCACAGATTAAATAGAGTAGAGATCATCTGCAACTGTAGATGTAAGAATGAGAATATTGTCTAACTTAAAATGTTGTGTACTAAGCAATATTAAGTAAGTTGGCAACCGTAGTCGAGGGCGACTAGAAGGTTCCCTTTTTAATAGTTACTACACAAAGGTATAGGGGAGGGCGCTACTCCTTTCTCTGGATTGCTCTACTTTACCCTTGTTACTTGTCTTATAATGCTGAGTATTAAGCAAGGAGGTACTAAGTATCATTTTTTGAGTCTTTGATATGACTTGGCCTGAGATTGAATCTTGGTCTTCCGGGCCATTAGCGAACCCACTAGGCCAATGGACCGGTTAGCAATATCATCCAAATGCATAACGTTCAACGGATTATCCAAAAGCATAATGTACAACGGATTATCCAAAAGCATAACCACAGATTAGATAGAGTAGAGATTATCTGCAACTGTGGATGTCAGGAAGAGTGTCTCTTAAAAGAATATTGTTTAACTTAAAACGTTGTGTACTAAGCAATATTAAAGGATGGACAAATCTCCGATATGATTTACATTTGGGCAACACAAAAACCTTGGAAAATGCTTTTAAAGCTATGTCATCCTTCCATAACAAATGTAACGCATATAGCACTACGCTGTCATAGTCGGAACTGAAAAATGCGAGTAATATGGAACCTGGTATCGAATGTACAATTCTAAAAAAAGCGTCCACATATAATGAGAGATCGAAGTTTGTAGATTAAGTTTTGAAGAAAAGCTGTATTTAGAAGGATTTTCAGAACAGAACAGAACAGAACAAATTGCAAAAGAAACGCTTTAAGTTGGTGTCTAAATGAGGATATGAAACCATAGTTCTCCCTTTTAACTAGCCACCTGCATAATCAGGTGACAAATATTTTTAAATCTGAAGAGAATAAAACGTGTTAATCGCTTGACTTGACAAACATTTTTAGCAGTTAAATATTTAAGCGGGAAGGATGATTACTTGGATAGAAATTCCATTTATTTTGCCGCCCATCTGAGGATTGATATTTGTGAAAAGAGCTATAGGAAATTGTTTGAGAGTTTTAACATTCAATATATTTACGGTCTAATGTGTAGAGTGTTCACCAATGGTCCGGTAGACCGGGGTTCAATCCCAAGTCGAGTCATACCAAAGACTTAAAAAAATGGTACTTGACGCCGCCTTGCTTAACACTCAGCATTATATGGTAAGGATCAAGGGTAAGTAGAGCAATCGAAGAAATGGAGTAGCGCCCTCCCCTACATACCTAAGTGTAGTAGCTATTGAAAAGGCAGCCTTCGGTTCACCCTCGACTAAGGTCGCCAACTTTACTTTTATATAGTTTCATATATACGAATGTCAGCTGACAAGATTTTCTCATGGAATGTGGCCATGACCCAATGAGGTTTATTTTTCCACATGAACCTCCAAGCAGTCTTCTTCAATCGGTATATCAGTGTTTGCATCCTATTGGTTAAATAAGTCACCAACGGCAGACACGACATCATCAGGTGCGTAATACCCCTGGAACCCTGACCGAAGGGAGACTGTTAAGGGACTCCAAAAGGATGGGCTTCATATATTTTTTGAATACTACTCTAGAAAATTAATATGTAGTAGAGTAGGGATTTGGTTTTGGTGGGCCCATCGTAGGTTGGGAGGGTATGAGACCCTCGCACCGGTCTAGGACATCATCATACGAACTTTTCAGCCTGATAAGTAAACTTATATCGGACTAGCTTCCACTAAATAGAAGGAGAGATATTTAAATCATAAATTTACCTCCTCCCACGAACACCTAAAAAACCATACGGCACTATCAAAACATTTCTGGTTTTTAAAAAACAAAGGTTTAACCCCTGAGATTGAATGGTCTATTTTGCGAAAATTAAATACACCAAATAGTTTTAACGGTAGATGCAATTTATGCCTAGAAGAGAAAATTTATATTTTAAATTATAAATGGCCCGATAAGTTATTAAATAAGAGAAGCGAATTGATAGCTAGATGTAGACATAAGACTAAATTTAAACTATAAAAATTCAAAAACATAGAAATAAATAGTGAAACCAGAAAAAAAAAAACGTATCCAACATATACACTAAAAAATAGGTAGCTAATTAAATGGTATCGAAATTGATATAAGCATTAATATTTCTCTTAAAAGTTAATTATCAAACTTAATATGAAAAGAAAATAAACTAAACAAGTAAATAAAAAAGTTAAATTACCGTAATTATAACTGACAGAAGAAATTTGAAAAATTAAAATAAAACGGAAATTCAATAAAACGAGGAGGTAACTCCTAAATCTCTCCCCGTACACCCCACATGTTTATTCTGGTTTAGTTTTAATTTTAATTTTAATTTTAATTAATTATCCATTGGGTCTGAAGAAGTCCTGTATTAATTTTTTCTTCATGTTTTTGGTTCACACCAGAAACTGAAAATACGGGATGGAAATAAATTTATAATCCTGAATTAACCGGTCTTTGTTTTTTTTCTTAAAGAAAAGATATATATATATATATATATATATATAGTTATGAGGTGTACATAAAAATAAGATCAATAAAATTGATTTTTCGTAATGAAGAATAAAAAGGAATCAGTTCAGATAAAAAGCCTTAAATCTATTTACTTATCTATTTTAATTTTATTTTTGGTTTTAATTATTACACTAAGAAGCGATCTTCAGGCAATGAGGTTGGATATGATCTTCACAGGATCTTCCATGTGGAAAGCTGCCTTCTGTGCAACATACCAGAAAGTTATGGAGACACTCGTGGTGTAACGATTATCGTTGTAGTTAATAGATACGGTAATCCAAGTTCAAATCCTGGATTAGGCTGTTTGCATTTGCTAATACTCTTCAGAAAGTTAAACATTCAGCAATTCTCTTTTCAGCTATGGATAGATAGTAGATCAGATTGGGTTCTTTGATTTATGAGAAGGAAAACTTTTAATTCAAATCAGTTAAACTTGTAGGAGGAGTGAGTGAATGTATTTATGGTCCCCAACAATTTTTAGTTTAGAATAAAGTTTGATATTTATGCTTCCCCACAAGTTCAATGTTTTAGTTTATTATTAAGGTAGAATAAGCATAATATAGACACATGGAAAAAGTAATAAATGAAGGAAGCCAATGAGTGAAGAATATGCAACAAATGAGTAAAAGATATGAAACAAATAAAGGTTGTAAAACGGCGCGGACAAAATGAACATTTAAAACAAGGCGACGAACAAAAACAAACTTTTATTTTACCACAATAAAACTTACATTGGTACATAAAAATATTTCTAATTCTACTAACAAAATAATAGTGTGTATATGTGTGAGTTTGTGTGTGTGTGTGTCTAACACAACTAAGCTATAAAAGAATTACATGTTTAAAATGTTCTTTTTTTATGATTAGAAACGGGCAGTTTCTCAGAGACTGGAAAGCGTCTCCTAGTCATTGTATATGAATGTCTGCGAGGCCTATCCATGTTGCTTTTCCCTCCTGTTGATTCACGCTGGGGGTGGTGTGTTGCCGCTGCGAAGAAATTTGGTAAAAGAGAACAAGGGTGTTTGAAGACGACGTATTTATAGAAAATACGCGTCTTGTAGGTGGCTCCGAACGCAGGACTTGAATTTACGCGCGGACGTAGTTTTAAACATGTCACGTGGTCCTCCTGGCCAATGGTTTCCCGAGACTGAATATGTGAGCGTCCGCCATCTTTGTGGGAACAAGTGGCATACCGCCCAAAATAATTTATAGGAGTGTAAAGTCCTATAAACTCAAGCAAAAAATTGACCTTGTATCACATCCAAATCGTGTGAAGGGGTTGGGTAAATACATATACTGGAAGTTATAAATTGTTACTGGAGCCTCACCATCAGATTGTTTAATGTTTAATGCAAAGATGCAGTCAATGTATTCTACAGTGCTAACCCTAAATTGTGCACCGACAAACAAATAAATGAATAAAATAGAATAAGAATAAAAGAAAACCCTCATGAATAAGAACCAAGAAAAAGTTCGTCAGTCGAGAGGTAGATTGTATTTATTTTCTAATCTGCATTTTACGATAACTTCAGTCTTCTTGTTAAACAGATATGTGCGTATGTGTCTATGTGTGTGTATGCATGTGTATGTGTATGTGTGTGTGTGTTCGGTGTTCAAGGACAGTGTAATTAAGATAAATCAATCAATCAAACACTTATCAATCGTTTGGTATTTGGTTTTTACTAATGAAGTCTAAAAAATGAATAGTTGATATTTAAAAGTTTATTTCTTCTTGGGAATAACGAAGATATTTCTTCATATCATAAATATCATGAGCTAATTATTAAAAAGTCAAGCGAATTAACCGACTTTAGTTCTGTATTTATAAAATTACTGATTATTCATTTCTTCGCATAATAACAATTCTCTTTGAGGTTTGATATTTTCTAATTTCTATCTATTATTTACTAGCGCTGTTGGCTGCTGTTGTAGAATATGCCGACTGCATCTCTGCTGAAGGATGCCCCCCACCCAACCAACGAATGTCCTGGATAGGATTCTGTTGTGTTCTGGTTAGTGAACACAAGTAGTAGTAATAATAAGACCAACCACGATATGTGAGGAAAATAGTTATATTTACAGGAAAGAGTATTTACAAGAGAGAGACTGTTAGTTATAAGAACATAGGATTAGTGATAGAGTAAGGATATACTTCAACAATAGGAACGGCTCTTCTGGTCTGACTTGTAGGCTTATTCTTCCCAGACTGATCTCCGCTACTGCCATATATGGCAGATGGAACAGCTCATTATGCTGAAAAGGTACTATTTACCAACCCCTCCGCTCGGGCAGGATATGACACAAGGTCAATTTTTAAGCGGAGTTTAACAGGTTTCAATTCAGAGTTTTCCTTCTCCTAGACTAGTTGCCTAACCAAGGCTGAAGAACCTAGTCTGTCCTACTATTTACCCATAGTTGGAGGGAGAATAATTGGATTCATACCTTTCCCAAGGGTATTAGTGCAATGTGAAATGCAATCAGTCTCGTCCAGGATTTGAACTCGTATCGCCGTGTTCATTTCCTACGGCGATAACGACTACACCACGGGCACCTCCATGCTGAAAAGGTAGGTGATACCCAACAGATTCTAAATTGCGTCTGATGATGAGGCTCCAGTCCTGGAGCTTTGGGGAATATGGAGTACCTTTTTATTGCCATTATTCCCAGGTCCACTCAGACGTGGATTGGTTGTACCTCTCAGAGGCACATTCATGTGTCAACTAGAAATATCTAATCGTTTTCTATACTTGGAACCATTTAACTGTGAGTGAAAAATTATTAGTGTTGAATAGCAGGACTTGAAACTATTTGACTGTGTGCAAACAAATCAGCTTTTGATCATTTAAATATTGTTACCATCAAACTATCCACTTACAAATCATATATATTTATTATATATTTATAAAAATGATTTGGTATTTAATCATATTCACCAATCCCTCTGCTCGGGCAGGATATGATACAAGGTCAATTTTTAAGCGGAGTTTAACAGGTTTGAATTCAGAGTTTTCCTACTCCTAGACTAGCTGCCTCACCAAGGCTGAAGAACCCAGTCTGCCCGAATATTTACCCGTAGTTGGAGGGAGAATAATTGGATTCATACCTTTCCCAAGGGTATTAGTGCTATGTGAAATGCTATCAATCTCGTCCAGAATTTGAACTCGTGTCGCCGTGTCCATTTCCTACGAGGATAACCATTACACCACGGGCACCTGGTGTATTTGGTATTTAATAACCTACAAGTGCTGATATGTCATAAAAAACAACCAACCAATCAACCAACATTATTTACCAATTCGTTTGTTGTGTAGTATAAAAATAAATCAGCTCAGCTCCAAGGGGTCTTTCCATCAGGCAGCACTTTGTCTATAAAGAGTAAGATTTAAGTTTATTGGCCATCGTCTGAGGCACCCCCAAAATAAAATGCCGACGGAGCTGAGAAAGTTTTGGCATCAGCTAACGGGAGGTTTGCTTCCAGTCGGTTGCTCACAGTAAACTGACTTTTCATTTCCTGCCAGCACCTTTAGGAGTTGGATAAATATCCGTGTGATTTGAGATTTTCTAGCTTTTAGTAATTATTCGCTAAACTGAGTAGTTTAAAATATGCAAACGTATGTAGCGGCTAGTAAGAATCGAACTCGCTTGTACATATCTAATAAGATTGACCCGCGTCCAAATTCTTGACCAATACTTTGCAAAAATGCCTGAATCCATCTATTCTACCTCCATATATATATATAAGCAATCTGATAATGTGGTTCCAATAATGCTGAAGCTTTGGGGGATGCGAAATACTCTTTCATTCTCATCGCTCCCAGGTCCACTCTGGCCCGGAGTGGTAGCACCTGATAGGGTCCTATCTATGGGTTAAATAGAACTGTTTGACATTTAAACTGAGTGCGAACAAATGACTTGTACTTAAATGAATTGTTTGTAATAGAATTGTTTGATCATTTAACTGTATATTAACAAATGACTGAGGCTTAAATGAATTTGGAACCATTTAACTAAGTACAAACGAACGAGTAATGTTGAATAAAATAATTAGTGTTAAATAGCAATACTTGTAACCACTTCAATGTCTGCAAATAAATGATTAATATTGATACTAGATTTAGTGCCTTCAGACCATCATCCCTTCGGCCCCATGAAATAAGGTTTAAGAGGCAAGCAATATTCCAGCGACGAGGAAGTGAAAACTATAGTAATGAAATAGCTCAAAGAATCGTCAGCAGAATTTTACGAGGCAGGGATTCATGCCCTTATTTGAAGGAGGAACATTGCTATTGAGAGAAACGGGGACTATGTTAAGAAGTAGGAATGTGATCCACAAATAAACAGCTTCATTTTGATGTATGATACGTGTTCCAGTGTTGGTAATTATTCCTGTAATAAAGAAAAAATCATTGCTTTTTGACTCACATTCGTAGTTTGATATATGTATAAATAAACAGCGCTCGGTGACAGAGCATACGTAGAGTAGCCTTGACAGAACGTCAACGGTGCTTGCTGACCGTCATTTTCTCGCTTGGTCTGATGAGAGCAGAGGTGGGAAACAAATCAATAAAGCATTAAAAATGTCATATTGATGGTTATCTGGAAATACACTGTGAAATTTTCGCAACGTCACCTAGTTTTTCTTATCAAACGAAGTATCTACATTGATATTCATATCCTTCTTCTTTCGGTCATGTCGTTTCGGCCGATACATCCCTCTTCTGACTTCATTGTATTATCTGAAGTTCTGCAACTAATTATTGCCACTACTCTGCGACTTATTCAGAATAATATCTTCATCTTTATTGTCTTTTCCACAATTTCCAAACGTTGGAAACATGTATATCGATTTTCCTTTTCCGATGTCCAGCTAGCTTGATCGATTCTTGTTACTCAGTCCAAGCCCAACCACCACCACCACCTCCACTACAGCTGTCGAACTAATTTGAGATTTATATAGCTCGCCATCGTCATCCAGGGCGCCTCCTATGACGCCACTTATTTAATCAAAGGTACTTCGACTTGTAAAGTTTGTGAATACACTAACCACTATAAATAATCAAAGGCTGCTGGAAAGGTATCTTTCTTTCTTTTTTTCTTTCTTTCTTTCTTTCTTTCTCCTACTGTTCATTCAATTATTCTTTCTTTCTTTCTTTCTTTCTTTATTTCTTTTTCCTACTGTTCATTCAATTATTCTTTCTTTCTTTCTTTCTTTCTTTCTTTCTTTCTTTGTCCTACTGTTCATTCAATTATTCTTTCTTTCTTTCTTTCTTTCTTTCTTTGTCCTACTGTTCATTCAATTATTCTTTCTTTCTTTCTTTCTTTCTTTCTTTCTTTCTTTCTTTCTTTCTTTCTTTCTTTGTCCCACTGTTCATTCAATTATTCTTTCTTTCTTTCTTTCTTTCTTTCTTTGTCCTACTGTTCATTCAATTATTCTTTCTTTCTTTCTTTCTTTCTTTCTTTCTTTCTTTCTTTCTTTCTTTGTCCTACTGTTCATTCAATTATTCTTTCTTTCTTTCTTTCTTCATTCAATTATTCTTTCTTTCTTTCAACTTATGACACTTGTGAAGATTGTAGAGCAACGGGTTACTCAACATCTGGGCCTCTACTAAAAGTCCGAATGCTCAAGAATACCAGGATTCAAGAACGTGTCGGCCCGATTCCATTCATATCTGTACGGCAGACATCTAAGGCATGTACTCTAGAACTCTTTATAGAATTTATACTTCATGTTTGAGATTAAATAGTTACAGATTATAAAATGTTATCTTTTTACCTTTGAGCCAATGTAATTTGAATGATTCTATCGTTTATTGTACTTGATTTGTGTCTGATCATTTTGTTTCAAAAATTATAAAACATCCAATTCTGGCTAAAGAAAAGTGACGGATGATAATTAGATTCGTTTTGACTTCTTTGTTTAATGGCATATCAACCATCGTGGGTTATTTAATGCCAAAACCATCCTTGAAGAAGAACAGTAGTGGTACAATTCGAACTATAGATGGGGGGGATATTAGGGTTCATACTTTTCCCAAGGGTACTAGTCCGAAAGTGAACGTGATAGAGCGACTGAAGTTCGAACTCGCTTACGGCTATGTCGCTGCACAGTACGTAAGCTGCTGCCCCAGGGACACTGCCATGGATATTTAGGGGACCTAACTACTGTCACTAGCACGAGAGACGCAGACCACTGTTATGGATATTGATATGAATCAATAGCACAAAAAATAACAGGACTTCTTCAGATCTAATGGATAAAATAATTCAGAAGACACTGTCTATTCTGAATTATTTTATCCATTAGATCTGAAGAGGTCCTGTTATTTTTGGTGTTATTGATTCATATCAATACCCATAACAGGATGGAAATAAATTCATAATCCTAATGTGAACGGTTTTTGTTTTTCTTAAAGAAATTATTGCTCTTTGATGTCAGTTACATTGAGCTCTTTACCAGGAAAATTGAAATGTTCATAGTTGAATGATTTTATTGTCCTAACGGAATTATTCCCGACTCCGGTTTAACTGGACCGAATAATATATATATATATATATATATATATATATATATATATATATATATATATATTGAGTAAACCTTAAGTTCTAACACAGAATATACGATTATACAGGGCTAAAAAATGTCAATACCCTCATTTTTATGAAATAATTTTAACAGTCTCCTCATGTTACAATCTCTGTCAACATGTTCTTCGAATCTTCTACAGGTGATTAAGAATATTAATATTTCTATGGGAGCATTTTTATTAGAAAAGTAGAACTGATAATACGGTGATCACCAGGAGAAATTCCAACAATGTGTTGACAGGAATACTGAACACATGGAAACTTTAAAATTATTATATCATATGGGAAATTACATGGAAAAGTTAACATTTTTAAAAACACTCTTTTATAGATGTACTCATAAAACAGACCAAGAGACACACTTTGAGAAAACGAAAGAGAGGATGAGGAAGAGAAATCAAACAAAAAACAAGGACCTCTGTATAAACCGATATAAAACCTGAAAAAACATTCGACTAACAAAACTACACGAGTGACTTCGAGTCTCATTGGGTGCCTTATTCATATGGCCTTGTGTTACATCCAAGCAAAAAAAAAAACAACAACAAACAAACAAAAAAAACAATAAATTACTAGATGTTCTCTGACGAAAGCAACAAGCTGGAAACATACACGTATGTAAAAAAAAATAGATGATTCTTTTAAAAATACAAATCTCTACGTGGATCTATTATTGAAATATTTACTTTTTTCTCTCTTTGGACCAACAAAAAAAGAAAAAAATCGCACACACACACACACATATATATATATATATATATATATATATGAGTGTGTGTGTGTGTGTGTTTCTGTGTAAATGGGTATGTGTGCGTAGGAGATCCACCTCGAATTTATATACAAACACAGAGAGAGAGAGAGAGAGAGAGAGAGAGAGAGAGAGAGAGAGAGAGGTCTGAACTGAAATTAATAGATACAAATGGAATACTGTCTTTGAGAAAATTCTTATTTTACCCTTAGTATATGGTAACAAGTTTAGTAATATTTGTTAACTTAACCCTGTGTCTGTACTCGTAGGCGATGCCTACACAACGATATTTGACATTCCTACAAAACACTGATTTTTCTTACTTTCAACCGAGTGAATCTTTCGCTCAAATTAATTATTTGTTCAATCCGTAAAAACTACAAACAGCCAATCGTTGTACTATCATGTCTACAATTAATAATATACAAAATGACGAAAGTCGTTGAGTGAGTATAGATTGTATATTCATCTTTGTCATTCATGAATTAAAGAAGACTTTACGCGTTCTTATTAAGCTGATCAGCTGGTTAGCCGTACGAAAAAAAAAAAAAAAAATCAAACAAAAAACAAAATACAAAAACAAAGCAAAAAACAAAAAAAAAAACAAAACAAAACATATTCATAGCTCAGTCTCTGAGTCATTTTTATCTTCTTGTGTCTTCTGGTTTTGGTTAGGTTATTTCCTTTAATGACATATCAACCTTTGATGGCTATTTAATGTTGAATCCTGTTTTATATATATATATATATATATATATACGGTGCTTTCAATAAGTTTCCAGAATTTTATTTGTACAGGAATTTAAAATTGTCGTAGACTCTTGAAAATTTTTTATGTTATTGCTATACATAGTATGAGATGATTGCCCAATTTTTATGATTTCTGGTTCAAATGAACTGCTACTGCAGGAATTGGAATACATCCTACTAAAGCCTGATTATCACAGCTGGTGAATTTGCACCAGTCCACAACTCCATCCTTGTCACAGACTATTTAACCAAGATGGGCATCAAGACAGTTCCTCACCTTCCCTATAGTCCAAACATTGTTCCCTGTGACTTTTGGTTATTCCCTAAGCTGTCGTTCTGAGACAACTGAGGAGATGAAAGAGGCTATGACGAAGGTCATTGGCACGCTCACACAAGAGGACTTCCATGGGGCCTTCCAGAAGTTGTTGGAACGGTACAAGTGCATTGCAGCCGGAGGAGATTACTTGGAAGGGGACTAGAGTTTCATGTGTGTACTATCAATAAAAGTGCCCATACGAAAAAAGTCTGGAAACCTATTTAATGATCCTCGTATATATATATATATATATATATATATATATATATATATATATATATGTATATCTTTCTTTCTTTCTTTCTTTTTTTCTTTCTTTCTTTTCCTAACGTATTTCTTTCTTTCTTTCTTTCTTTCTTTTCCTAAAGCCTTTCTTTCTTTCTTTCTTTCGTTTAATCACAAAGTTAAAGAGACTTACTGTCACTGAAATTCCAGTGAAAGACAACCAGCTAACGCTGAGTATATTATAATCTGTTGAAACACAATTATTATTAAAATAGTTCATCGAAAATTATTTTAAACATCTATTGTTAACAATGCAATAGAGGTTAAATTTGATACAATGGTAAATTTTGAATCTCTCCGACCACAAAACATTGATCTGTGAAATTCACTGTTGTACCGAGCATTATAAGTCAATGCTGATACTCAGAAAGTAACGTTTTAAATATTTTCTAATTAAGGCCCGACAACAACAAGGACTTCCAAATATAGAGAGATTTATGTTAAGAATATAATATTACGTTAAGTTTGTTGCAAGGGCAGGTTTTGGAACTTTCCGACCACAAAAGACGTATCATATGTGACATTCACTCTGTCGCTGAGCATATAAACCAATTCAGACATTTAAAAAATATTGTTTTGCATGTTTAGAAAAAACAACAAAAAAAAACAAAAAACAAAAACAAAACAACCCGACAGCATCAAGGACTTCTAAATATAGAGAATTCAAGTTATGAATACATTATTGGGTTAAGTTTGCTGCAAGGGCATCTTTTGAATCTCTCCGGTCATGAAAGATGCATGAAATGTAAAATTCACTATGCTGGTTAGGATATAAGCTAGTGCAGACACGCAGAGAGTAAGGTTTTGAATATTTTCTCATTACCACCCCCACATAAAATAGATCTTCCAAATATTAAGGGATTCGGGTTAAGAGCAATGATATTGGCTTAAATCTGCTGCAAGAACATGATATTAATCTCTTCAAAAACAAAACATAGATCTTATTTGACTTTCACAATGTTATTGAGCATATCAGCCCAACTTCAGAAAAAAAAAAGATTTTGAAGGTTTCCTAATTACTGCCCGACAACACTCAGGACTCCGAATAAATATTGGGTTAAGTTTGGTGCAAGGACAGGTTTAGAATATCTCCGACCACATAACATGCATAATATTAGAAATTCACCTAGCTGCTGAGGATATAATCCAATGAAGACACTCAGAAAATATGGTTTTGAATGTTTCTTAATTACCAACCGACATCACCAATGATTCATGCTAAGAATACATTATTGGGTTAAGTCTGCTACAGGTTTTTAATCTCTCCGACCACAAAACATGCATAATATGTAAAATATACTGTGCTGCTGAACATATAAGCCAATGGGAATAATATTGGGCAAATCTGCTGGTCGGGTAGGATTTTTTCATCTCTGATCACAAAACATGTATGATATGTGAAATTAATTGTGCTGCTGAGCATATAAGCCAACGCAGAGACCCAGAAAAAAAAAAGTTTTGAATATTTCCTGATACCGTTCAACAAGAGCATGGACTCACAAATATAGAGGGATTCATGTTAAAAATATCGTATTGTGTATGCTTACTGGTCGGCCAGATTTTTAATATCTCCGACCACAAGACATGGATAA
This sequence comes from Sepioteuthis lessoniana, assembly GCA_963585895.1. Taxonomy (NCBI): domain Eukaryota; kingdom Metazoa; phylum Mollusca; class Cephalopoda; order Myopsida; family Loliginidae; genus Sepioteuthis; species Sepioteuthis lessoniana. The sequence continues at coordinate 48,105 of CAUZXS010002370.1, read as the reverse complement.
TATGTGAAATTGACAATGTTGCTAAGCATATAAGCCAATGCACACAGTCAGAAAAATAGGTTATAATGTTACCGAATTACCTACCGACAACGGCAAGGAGTCGGTAATATAGAGGAATTCATGATTAGAATGATTATCAGTGCAAGTTTTACTCACTCCGACAACCAAACATGAATAATATGAGAACGTCACTTTGCTGCTAGAAGCATACAAAACAGTGGACAGTTTTTAAAAGATATTTCTAAATTAACACTGTTGTATAGCCATGATACAACTATACGTATACATATATATGCGGAAACATAATCAACAATAATGAACGAACGAACACAGTTCTTTAGAAAAATATACCTCTCACACTTTATTCTCGAAAGGGTTACGAAAGGGTTATGTGTGAGAGGTGAGTTGGAGACGAAACAGACTGCAACATATTGACGCCAAGTTCCTCCGACTATAGCAGCACTTCTTTCTCATTCTGCTGGGCTGCACAACCGGGTTCACTGAGGGACGCAAGCCTTCTGTTTGGAGCTGGGTCTGACTGCCTCGAACGGCAACTCGAACTCCAACTAACTGACTCCAACTAACCGAAACTGTCTGTGGCACCGGGTTATATATTTGACGTCCACCTGCTTCCTATGAGCGTCGCATTTGCACTGAATTTAACCCGTCCACGGTCAAGGTGATACCCTGATATCTTCGAGTGGATGCCCTGATATCTTCGATCGGATGCACACAGGTGCATCTCTGAATTGACAGCTCGGTCGAGGGCCAATATGTTACAACACGACAACACTAAGGACTCATAAATATAGAGGGATTGACTATGCTGCTGAGCATATGTGTTTATGTGGATCCACAGAAAAAGATTTTGAATGTTTCTTAATTACCACCCGACAACACTTAGGTGTCACAAATATAGAAGAATTTAATTCAGAAATACAATATTGGGTAAATTTTGCTGCAAGGGATGGTTTGAATCTCTCTGACTATTATGTGAAATTTACTATGCTGCAGAGCATATGTGCTTATGCGGATCCACAGAAAAAGATTTGAATATTTCTTAATTACCGCCCGACAACACTAAGGAGTCACAAATATAGAAGAATTTAATTCAGAAATACAATATTGGGTTAAGTTTGCTGCAAAGGAAGGTTTTGAATCTCTCTGACTATTATGTGAAATTTACTGTGCTGCTGAGCATATGTGCTTTTGCGGATGCACAGAAAAAGATTTTGAATATTTCTTAATTACCGCCCGACAACACTAAGGAATCACAAATATATGTGCTTATGTGGATCCACAGAAAGAGATTTTGAATATTTCTTAATTACCGCCCGACAACACTAAGGAGACACATATATAGAAGAATTTAAGTAAAGAATACAATATTGGGTCATGTTTGCTGCAAGGGAAGGTTCTGAATCTCTCTGACTTATTATGTGAAATTTACTGTGTTGCTGAGCATATTTGTTTATGTTGATCCACAGAAGAAGATTTTGAATATTTGTTAATTACCGCCCGACTAAAGTAAGGAGTCACAAATATATGTGCTCATGTGGATCCACAGAAAAAGACTTTGAATATTTCTTAATTACCGCCCGACAACACTAAGGAGTCACAAATATAGAAGAATTTAAGTCAGGAATACAATATTGGGTTAAGTTTGCTGCAAAGGAAGGTTTTGAATCTCTCTGAATATTATGTGAAATTTACTGCGCTGCTGAGCATATGTGCTTTTGCGGATGCACAGAAAAAGATTTTGAATATTTCTTAATTACCGCCCGACAACACTAAGGAATCACAAATATATGTGCTTATGTGGATCCACAGAAAGAGATTTTGAATATTTCTTAATTACCGCCCGAAAAGACTAAGGAGTCACAAATATAGTAGAATTTAAGCCAGAAATACAATATTGGTTTAAGTTTGCTGCAAGTGAAGGCTCTGAATTTCTCTGACTTATTATGTGAAATTTACTGTGTTGCTGAGCATACGTGCTTATGCGGATCCACAGAAAAAGATTTTGAATATTTCTTAATTACCGCCCGACAAAACTAAGGAGTCACAAATATAGAAGACTTTAAGTCAGGAATACAATATTGGGTTAAGTTTGCTGCAAGGGAATGTTTTGAATCTCTCTGGTTATTATGTGAAATTTACTGTGCTGCTGAGAATATGTGCTTATGCAGGATCTATATAAAAAGATTTTGAATATTTTTTAAATCCCGCCCGACAACACTATGGCGTCATAAATTTAGTAGAATTTAAGCAATAAATAAAATATTGGGTTAAGTTTGTTGCTAGGGAAGGTTTTGAATCTCTCTGACTCTTATGTGAAATTTACTGTGGTGATGAGCATATGTGCTTATGCGGATCCACAGAAGAAAATTTTGAATATTTCTTAAGTACCGCCCGACAACACTAAGCAGTCACAAATATAGAACCATTTAAGCCAGAAATACAATATTGGGTTAAGTTTGCTGCAAGGGACTGTTTTGAAACTCTCTGACTATTATGTGAAATTTACTGTGCTGCTGAGCATATGTGCTTATGTGGATGCACAGAAGAAGATTTTGAATATTTCTTAATTACCGCCCGACAAAACTAAGGAGTCACAAATATATGTGCTTATGTGGATTCACAGAAAAAGATTCTGAATATTTCTTAATTACCGCCCGACAACGTGTGTATTGTATATTTGGTAAATTTCCTTCCAAGCCAATTTTTTACTCTCTTCGATCACAAAACAGGAATAATATATGATAATCAACGTGCTGCTGATTATTAAGCTATTGGGTAAATCTGCTGCCAGGATAGTTTTTTATTCTCTCCAGTCCCCCCCCCCCCAAAAAAAAAACAGAAATAATATTCACTTTTCTGCAAAGTGTATAAGCCCATGCAGACACTCAGAAAATTGATTTTGATAATTTCCTAATTAGTAGTTGGTATTATAGAAACACACACACACACACACACATATATATATATAAAGATATATATATATATATATATAGTTGGTATTATAGAAATTATATATATATATATATATATAGTTGGTATTATAGAAAAGATATATATATAGTTTTAAAACTTGGATCAAAAAATATGAATACGTGATATGTGCTGCGTATAAGAATCGATAGAGACATTAAATAAAAAAGGTTTTAAATATATTCTCATTATCGCCCGACAAAGATATTAAGAATAAAATATTGGGTAAATAAGCTACCAGGCAAGTTTCTTTACTCTTTCCAGTAACAATACATGAATAATTAATGTGATATTCACTATTCTGCAAAGCATATTGGGTAAATAAGCTACCAGGCAAGTTTCTTTACTCTTTCCAGTAACAATACATGAATAATTAATGTGATATTCACTATTCTGCAAAGCATATAAGCCAAATTTAGACACAAAATTTTTTTGAAATCCTAATCACCACCCGACAAAAAATGTAAGTGATATCAAGAAAAGGATATTCGGTAATGGACAGTTTTTTTACTCTTTCCGGTCACAAAATATAATCAATTTATGTGATATTCCCTCTGCTTTGCAAGCCAAAGTCAGAGATGAAGAAAAAGATTTTGAATATTTCCTAATCACCGCCCGACAAAAATAGGCAGTGGCATTAGGAATTCTTCTATATTCGGTATATCCGGCCAACTTTTTACTCATTGCAATCATAATTCAGAAACTTTCTTTCTGTTCACAAAACGTGAAGAATTGATGTGATATTCACTCTGCTGCGAAGCAAAAAGCCAAAGAAAATGAAGAAGAAGAAAAAGATTTCGGATATTTCCTAATCACCACTCAAAAAAACCATGCGGAGGTAATAAGAATAAGATATATTCATTAATAAACTACCAGGCCAGTCTTTTACTCTTGATAATCACTCTGACACAAAGTATATAAGCTAAAGTTAGAGATGAAGGAAAAGATTTTTATATTTCCTAATCACCGCCCGACATGCAGTGGGTATTAAGAATACGATATTCGTAAATAAAACAGGCCAGTGTTTTTACTCTTTCCTTTCACAAAACATGAATAATTGATATGATATTCACTCTTCTGCACAGCATAAAAGCCAAAATCAGACAGGAAGAAAAAGATTTTGAATATTTCCTAATCACCACCCGACAAAAATAGACAGTGGCAAATATTCGGTATATCAATTGTCTGGCCAGTTTTTTACTCTTTGCAATCACAATTCATAAACTACCAGAGTAGGTAATTATTCTTTCTGTTCACAATACGTGAAGAATTGATGTGATATTCACTCTGCTGCAAAGCATATAAACCAAATTCAGGCATCAAGAACAAGTTTCTGAATATTTCCTAATCACCGACTGACAGAAAATGTAGTGATATGACATTCAGTAAATCAGCTGCCAGGATGGATTTTACTCCATCCGAATACAAAATATAAAGCTTACTGTCAGACATGAAGGAAAAGATTTTTTATATTTCCTAATCACCGCCCGACATGCATTAAGAATATGATATTCGGAAATATTTCCTTGCATTAAGAATATGATATTCGGATATTTCCATGCATTAAGAATATGATATTCGGAAATATTTCCTAATCACCGCCCGACAAAAAGATGCAGTGAATACCACCGCGTAAGATATTCGTAAATAAACAACCAGGCCAGTTTTTTACTCTTTCCGTTCACAAAACATGAATTATTGATATGATAAAGACATAAAAGCCAAAATCAGGAAGAAAGACAGGAAGAAAAAGACTTTCGATATTTCCTAATCACCACCTGACAAAAATATGCAGGGGCATTAGGAATAAAATATTCGGTATATCAACTCTCTGGCCAGTCTTTTATTCTTTCCATTCACAAATCATTATTAATTGATGTGTTATTCTCTCTTCTGCAAAAAAACAAACAAACAAAAAACCCGCCAAAATCAAATAGGAAGAAAAAGATTTTGGATATTTCCTAATCGCCCGACACCCTAATCGCCCGACACCCTAATCGCCCAACAAAAACATGCAGAGCAATTAAGATAAAGATTTTCTTAGATAAACTATACCAGGCCATTTTTTAAAATTCTTTCCATTCAAAAAATTTATTAATTGATTTGAATATTCACTCTTCTGCAAATACTACTGCATGTTTTTGTCGGGCAGTTTTCTTCGTGTCTGACTTTGGCTTCGTGTCTGACTTCGTGTCTGTCTTTGAAAATGATATCTCATTTTCAAAGACAGACACGAAGAAAATGATTTTGGATATTTCCTAATAACCGCCCGACAAAACTATACAGTTGTATTAAGCGTAAGATATTCGTAAACTACCAAGGCCAGTCTGATTTTGGCTTTTAATATCTGATTTTACGTAGGCCTTGGTAGTTTACTTTTAAGCCAAAATCAGATATTTTTTAAGCCAAAATCAGACACGAAGAAACTGATTTTGGATATTTCCTAATTACCGCCCGACAAAAATATGCAGTTGTGTTTAAGAATAAGATATTCATTAAACCAGACCAGTTTTTTTTATTCTTTCTGTTCACAAACATTATTAATTGATGTGATATTTATTCTCTCTTCTGCAAAAAAAAAAAAAAAAAAAGGCAAAATCAGACAGGAAGAAAAAAATTTCGGATATTTCCTAATCCCCACCCGACAAAAAGATGCAGTAGTATTAAGGATAAGATATTCGTAAATAAACTACCAGGTCCGTTCACAAAATATGAAAAATTGATGTGATAATCATTTTTTTCGTGTCTGACTTCAAAGAAGAAGAAAAGCCAGACACGAAGAAAATGATTTTGGATCACCGCCCGACAAAAAGATGCAGTGGTATTAAGAATAAGAATAAATAAAAATAAACGATCTGGCCAGTTTTTTTTCCGTTCATAAAACATAAATAATTGATGATTTTGGATATTTCCTAATCACCACCCTACAAAAATATGCAGTGGCATTAGGAATGAAATATTCGGTATATCAACTGTCTGGCCAATCTTTCTATAAAGTCAGACAGAAAAAAAAAAGATTTTGGATATTTCCTAATGACCGCCTGACAAAAATTGCAGAATAAGATATTCGTCAAAAGGCCAGTTTTTTACTCTTTCCATTCATTTCCATTAATAAGTAATGTGAACATTCACCCAAAGTCATTCACGAAGAAAAATATTTTGGATATATCCTAATAACCGCCCGACAAAATCATGCAGTATTAAGCGTGGATATTCGTAAGGCAAGAATTTTACTCTTTCTGTTCACAAAACATGAAAAATTGATGTGACACAAATATTTTTCTTCCGGTCTGACTTTGGCTTATATAGACCGGAAAAAAATATTTGGGATAATTCCTAATCACCGCCGGAAAAAAAATACTGTTATATTAAGAATATTGATTAAGATATTCGGTATATCAGGTACGCAGAGAGTTGTTTTTTTTTTTTACTCTTTTCGATCACAATATATGAATAATTGATGTGATAATCAATCGTATAAGCGAAAGTCAGACACGAAGAAAAAGATTTTGGATAATTCCTAATCACCGCCCGACAAAACCATATATTCGTAAACTGGCCTGGTAGTTTATACCAGGCCAGTTTACGAATATATGGTTTTTAGTCTTTCCGTTCACAAAACATTATTAATTAATGTGATATTCACTCTTCTGCAAAGCAAAATCACACACAAAGAAAAAGATTTTGGATATATCATGCAAAAAACATGCAGTGATATTAAGAATAAGGCCATTATTATTAATTGATGTGATAATTGAAAGAAAAAGATTTAGGAAATTTCCTAATCACCGCCCGACAAAACTATACTAAGCGTAAGATGTAAATAAACTACTTTTACTCTTTCCGTTCACAAAATATTATTAATTGATGTGCAAAGCATAAAACCATAAAAATAAAACCATAAAATAAGCAGTTAGTTTAGAATACGATATTCGTTAAACCAGGCCAGTTTTTTTAGTCTTTCTGTTCATAAAACATTATTATTCTCTCTTCTGCAAAAAAAAAAAAAAAGAAAAAAAAGCCAAAATCAGACAGGAAGATTTTCTGTTCACAATACGTGAATAATTGATTCACACTGCTAGCTGATATGGAAATATTCAAATTAACTAATAAATTTTGTGAATAGAAAGAATAAAAAAACTGGCCTGGTAAGTTTATTTAAGAATGTCTTTATCTGAAATCCACTGCATGTTTTTGTCGGGCCGTGATTAGGAAATATCCAAAATCTTTTTCTCCCTGTCTGATTTTGGGTTTTTTTTTTTGGCAGAAGAGAGAATATCATATCAATTAATAATGTTTTGTGAACAGAAAGAATATAAAACTGGCCTGTTTAGTTTATTTAGGAATATCTTATTAGGAAATATCCAAAATCATTTCTTCATCAATTTTTCATGAATATTTTATACTACATATTTTTGTCGGGCGGTGATTAGAAAATATCCAAAGTCTTGATGTCATACTTTGGCTTATATGATTTGGAAAAGGGTGAATGTTCACATCAATTTATAATATTTCTTGAAAGGAAAGAGTAAAAAACTGGCCTGATAGTTTATTTACTAATATCTTATTTTTAATACCACTGCATAGTTTTATCGGGCGGTGATTAGAAAATATCCAAATTCTTTTTCTTCGTGTCTGATTTTTAGCTTTTATGCTTTGCAGAAGAGTGAATTAATATTTTGTGAAAGATAAGTGGAAAAAATGGCCTGATAGATTATTTACTAATATCTTATTTTTAATACCACTGCATAGTTTTATCGGGCGGTGATTAGAAAATATCCAAAATCATTTTCTTCGTGTGTGACTTTTAGCCTTTATGCTTTGCAGAAGAGTGAATTAATATTTTGTAAAAGGGAAGAGTAAAAAAACTGGCCTGATAGTTTATTTACTAATATCTTATTTTTAATACCATTGCATAGTTTTATCGGGCGGTGATTAGAAAATATCCAAAATCTTTTTTTTCGTGTCTAACTTTTAGCTTTTATGCTTTGCAGAACAGTTTAATTAATATTTTGTGAAAGGAAAGCGTAAGAAACTGGGCTGATAGTTTTTTTTACTAATATCTTATTTTTAATACCACTGCATAGTTTTATCGGGCGGTGATTAGAAAATATCCAAAATCTTTTTCTTTGTGTCTGACTTTTAGCTTTTATGCTTTGCAGAAGGGTGAATTAATACTTTGTGAAAGGAAAGCGTGAGAAACTATTCTGATTGTTTATTTTTAATACCAGTGCATAGTTTTATCGGGCGGTGATTAGAAAATATCCAAAAGGTTTTTCTTCGTGTCTGACTTTTAGCTTTTATGCTTTGCAGAAGAGTGAATTAATATTTTTGTGAAAGGAAAGAGTAAAAAACTGGCCTGATAGTTTATTTACTAATATCTTATTTTTAATACCACTGCATAGTTTTATTGGGCGGTGATTAGAAAATATCAAAAATCTTTTTCTTCGTGTCTGACTTTTAGCTTTTATGCTTTGCAGAAGGGTGAATTAATATTTTGTGAAAGGAAAGCGTGAGAAACTATTCTGATTGTTTATTTTTAATACCAGTGCATAGTTTTATCGGGCGGTGATTAGAACAGTTTAATTAATATTTTGTCAAAGTAAAGAGTAAAAAACTGGCCTGATAGTTTATTTACTACTATCTTATTTTTAATACCACTGCCTAGTTTTATCGGGCGGTGATTAGAAAATATCCAAAATCTTTTTCTTCGTGTCTGACTTTTAGCTTTTATGCTTTGCAGAACAGTTTAATTAATATTTTGTGAAAGGAAAGCGTAAGAAACTGGCCTGATAGTTTTTTTTTACTAATATCTTATTTTTAATACCACTGCATAGTTTTATCGGGCGGTGATTAGAAAATATCCAAAATCTTTTTCTTTGTGTCTGACTTTTAGCTTTTATGCTTTGCAGAAAAGTGAATTAATATTTTTGTCAAAGTAAAGAGTAAAAAACTGGCCTGATAGTTTATTTACTAATATCTTATTTTTAATACCACTGCATAGTTTTATCGGGCGGTGATTAGAAAATATCCAAATTCTTTTTCTTCGTGTCTGATTTTTAGCTTTTATGCTTTGCAGAAGAGTGAATTAATATTTTGTGAAAGATAAGTGGAAAAAATGGCCTGATAGATTATTTACTAATATCTTATTTTTAATACCACTGCATAGTTTTATCGGGCGGTGATTAGAAAATATCCAAAATCTTTTTCTTCGTGTGTGACTTTTAGCCTTTATGCTTTGCAGAAGAGTGAATTAATATTTTGTAAAAGGGAAGAGTAAAAAAACTGGCCTGATAGTTTATTTACTAAAATCTTATTTTTAATACCATTGCATAGTTTTATCGGGCGGTGATTAGAAAATATCCAAAATCTTTTTTTTCGTGTCTAACTTTTGGCTTTTATGCTTTGCAGAAGAGTGAATTAATATTTTGTGAAAGGAAAGTGGAAAAAACTGGCCTGATAGTTTATTTACTAATATCTTATTTTTAATACCAGTGCATAGTTTTATCGGGCGGTGATTAGAAAATATCCAAAATATTTTTTTCGTGTCAGACTTTTAGCTTTTATGCTTTGCAGAAAAGTGAATTAATATTTTGTGCAAGGAAAGCCTAAGAAACTGTTCTGATAGTTTATTTTTAATACCACTGCATAGTTTTATCGGGCGGTGATTAGAAAATATCCAAAATCTTTTTCTTCGTGTCTGACTTTTAGCTTTTATGTTTGCAGAAAGGTAATTAATATTTTGTGAAAGGAAAGCGTGAGAAACTATTCTGATTGTTTATTTTTAATACCACTGCATAGTTTTATCGGGCGGTGATTAGAAAATATCCAAAATCTTTTTCTTCGTGTCTGACTTTTAGCTTTTATGCTTTGCAGAACAGTTTAATTAATATTTTGTGAAAGGAAAGCGTAAGAAACTGGCCTGATAGTTTTTTTTACTAATATCTTATTTTTAATACCACTGCATAGTTTTATCGGGCGGTGATTAGAAAATATCCAAAATCTTTTTCTTTGTGTCAGACTTTTAGCTTTTATGCTTTGCAGAAGGGTGAATTAATATTTTGTGAAAATAAAGCGTGAGAAACTATTCTGATTGTTTATTTTTAATACCACTGCATAGTTTTATCGGGCGGTGATTAGAAAATATCCAAAATCTTTTTCTTCGTGTCTGACTTTTAGCTTTTATGCTTTGCAGAACAGTTTAATTAATATTTTGTGAAAGGAAAGCGTAAGAAACTGAGCTGATAGTTTTTTTTACTAATATCTTATTTTTAATACCACTGCATAGTTTTATCGGGCGGTGATTAGAAAATATCCAAAATCTTTTTCTTTGTGTCTGACTTTTAGCTTTTATGCTTTGCAGAAAAGTGAATTAATATTTTTGTCAAAGTAAAGAGTAAAAAACTGGCCTGATAGTTTATTTACTAATATCTTATTTTTAATACCACTGCATAGTTTTATCGGGCGGTGATTAGAAAATATCCAAAATCTTTTTCTTCGTGTTTGACTTTCAGCTTTTATGTTTTGCAGAAGAGTGAATTAATATTTTGTGAAAGATAAGTGGAAAAAATGGCCTGATAGATTATTTACTAATATCTTATTTTTAATACCACTGCATAGTTTTATCGGGCGGTGATTAGAAAATATCCAAAATCTTTTTCTTCGTGTGTGACTTTTAGCCTTTATGCTTTGCAGAAGAGTGAATTAATATTTTGTAAAAGGGAAGAGTAAAAAAACTGGCCTGATAGTTTATTTACTAATATCTTATTTTTAATACCATTGCATAGTTTTATCGGGCGGTGATTAGAAAATATCCAAAAATCTTTTTCTTCGTGTCTGATTTTAGCTTTTATGCTTTGCAGAAGAGTGAATTAATATTTTGTGAAAGGAAAGTGGAAAAAACTGGCCTGATAGTTTATTTACGAATAACTTATTTTTAATACCACTGCATAGTTTTATCGGGCGGTGATTAGAAAATATCCAAAATCTTTTTCTTTGTGTCTGACTTTTAGCTTTTATGCTTTGCAGAAGGGTGAATTAATATTTTGTGAAAGGAAAGCGTGAGAAACTATTCTGATTGTTTATTTTTAATACCACTGCATAGTTTTATCGGGCGGTGATTAGAAAATATCCAAAATCTTTTTCTTCGTGTCTGACTTTTAGCTTTTATGCTTTGCAGAACAGTTTAATTAATATTTTGTGAAAGGAAAGCGTAAGAAACTGGCCTGATAGTTTTTTTTACTAATATCTTATTTTTAATACCACTGCATAGTTTTATCAGGCGGTGATTAGAAAATATCCAAAATCATTTTCTTTGTGTCTGACTTTTAGCTTTTATGCTTTGCAGAAGGGTGAATTAATATTTTGTCAAAGTAAAGAGTAAAAAACTGGCCTGATTGTTTATTTACTAATATCTTATTTTTAATACCACTGCATAGTTTTATCGGGCGGTGATTAGAAAATATCCAAATTCTTTTTCTTCGTGTCTGATTTTTAGCTTTTATGCTTTGCAGAAGAGTGAATTAATATTTTGTGAAAGATAAGTGGAAAAAATGGCCTGATAGATTATTTACTAATATCTTATTTTTAATACCACTGCATAGTTTTATCGGGCGGTGATTAGAAAATATCCAAAATCTTTTTCTTCGTGTGTGACTTTTAGCCTTTATGCTTTGCAGAAGAGTGAATTAATATTTTGTAAAAGGGAAGAGTAAAAAAACTGGCGTGATAGTTTATTTACTAATATCTTATTTTTAATACCATTGCATAGTTTTATCGGCGGTGATTAGAAAATATCCAAAATCTTTTTCTTCGTGTCTGATTTTAGCTTTTATGCTTTGCAGAAGAGTTAATTAATATTTTGTGAAAGGAAAGTGGAAAAAACTGGCCTGATAGTTTATTTACTAATATCTTATTTTTAATACCAGTGCATAGTTTTATCGGGCGGTGATTAGAAAATATCCAAAATCTTTTTCTTCGTGTCTGACTTTTAGCTTTTATGTTTGCAGAAAGGTAATTAATATTTTGTGAAAGGAAAGCGTGAGAAACTATTCGTATTGTTTATTTTTAATACCACTGCATAGTTTTATCGGGCGGTGATTAGAAAATATCCAAAAGGTTTTTCTTCGTGTCTGACTTTTAGCTTTCATGCTTTGCAGAACAGTTTAATTAATATTTTGTGAAAGGAAAGCGTAAGAAACTGGCCTGATAGTTTTTTTTACTAATATCTTATTTTTAATACCACTGCATAGTTTTATCGGGCGGTGATTAGAAAATATCCAAAATCTTTTTCTTTGTGTCTGACTTTTAGCTTTTATGCTTTGCAGAAGGGTGAATTAATATTTTGTCAAAGTAAAGAGTAAAAAACTGGCCTGATAGTTTATTTACTAATATCTTATTTTTAATACCACTGCCTAGTTTTATCGGGCGGTGATTAGAAAATATCCAAAATCTTTTTCTTCGTGTCTGACTTTTAGCTTTTATGTTTGCAGAAAGGTAATTAAGATTTTGTGAAAGGAAAGCGTGAGAAACTATTCTGATTGTTTATTTTTAATACCACTGCATAGTTTTATCGGGCGGTGATTAGAAAATATCCAAAATCTTTTTCTTCGTGTCTGACTTTTAGCTTTTATGCTTTGCAGAACAGTTTAATTAATATTTTGTGAAAGGAAAGCGTAAGAAACTGGCCTGATAGTTTTTTTTACTAATATCTTATTTTTAATACCACTGCATAGTTTTATCGGGCGGTGATTAGAAAATATCCAAAATCTTTTTCTTTATGTCTGACTTTTAGCTTTTATGCTTTGCAGAAGGGTGAATTAATATTTTGTGAAAGGAAAGCGTGAGAAACTATTCTGATTGTTTATTTTTAATACCACTGCATAGTTTTATCGGGCGGTGATTAGAAAATATCCAAAATTTTTTCTTCGTGTCTGACTTTTAGCTTTTATGCTTTGCAGAACAGTTTAATTAATATTTTGTGAAAGGAAAGCGTAAGAAACTGGCCTGATAGTTTTTTTTACTAATATCTTATTTTTAATACGACTGCATAGTTTTATCGGGCGGTGATTAGAAAATATCCAAAATCTTTTTCTTCGTGTCTGACTTTTAGCTTTTATGCTTTGCAGAAGGGTGAATTTATATTTTGTGAAAGGAAAGCGTGAGAAACTATTCTGATTGTTTATTTTTAATACCACTGCATAGTTTTATCGGGCGGTGATTAGAAAATATCCAAAATCTTTTTCTTCGTGTCTGACTTTTAGCTTTTATGCTTTGCAGAACAGTTTAATTAATATTTTGTGAAAGGAAAGCGTAAGAAACTGGCCTGATAGTTTTTTTTACTAATATCTTATTTTTAATAGCACTGCATAGTTTTATCAGGCGGTGATTAGAAAATATCCAAAATCATTTTCTTTGTGTCTGACTTTTAGCTTTTATGCTTTGCAGAAGGGTGAATTAATATTTTGTCAAAGTAAAGAGTAAAAAACTGGCCTGATTGTTTATTTACTAATATCTTATTTTTAATACCACTGCATAGTTTTATCGGGCGGTGATTAGAAAATATCCAAATTCTTTTTCTTCGTGTCTGATTTTTAGCTTTTATGCTTTGCAGAAGAGTGAATTAATATTTTGTGAAAGATAAGTGGAAAAAATGGCCTGATAGATTATTTACTAATATCTTATTTTTAATACCACTGCATAGTTTTATCGGGCGGTGATTAGAAAATATCCAAAATCTTTTTCTTCGTGTGTGACTTTTAGCCTTTATGCTTTGCAGAAGAGTGAATTAATATTTTGTAAAAGGGAAGAGTAAAAAAACTGGCCTGATAGTTTATTTACTAATATCTTATTTTTAATACCATTGCATAGTTTTATCGGGCGGTGATTAGAAAATATCCAAAATCTTTTTCTTCGTGTCTGATTTTAGCTTTTATGCTTTGCAGAAGAGTGAATTAATATTTTGTGAAAGGAAAGTGGAAAAAACTGGCCTGATAGTTTATTTACTAATATCTTATTTTTAATACCAGTGCATAGTTTTATCGGGCGGTGATTAGAAAATATCCAAAATATTTTTTTCGTGTCAGACTTTTAGCTTTTATGCTTTGCAGAAAAGTGAATTAATATTTTGTGCAAGGAAAGCCTAAGAAACTGTTCTGATAGTTTATTTTTAATACCACTGCATAGTTTTATCGGGCGGTGATTAGAAAATATCCAAAAGGTTTTTCTTCGTGTCTGACTTTTAGCTTTCATGCTTTGCAGAACAGTTTAATTAATATTTTGTGAAAGGAAAGCGTAAGAAACTGGCCTGATAGTTTTTTTTACTAATATCTTATTTTTAATACCACTGCATAGTTTTATCGGGCGGTGATTAGAAAATATCCAAAATCTTTTTCTTTGTGTCTGACTTTTAGCTTTTATGCTTTGCAGAAGGGTGAATTAATATTTTGTCAAAGTAAAGAGTAAAAAACTGGCCTGATAGTTTATTTACTAATATCTTATTTTTAATACCACTGCCTAGTTTTATCGGGCGGTGATTAGAAAATATCCAAAATCTTTTTCTTCGTGTCTGACTTTTAGCTTTTATGTTTGCAGAAAGGTAATTAAGATTTTGTGAAAGGAAAGCGTAAGAAACTATTCTGATTGTTTATTTTTAATACCACTGCATAGGTTTATCGGGCGGTGATTAGAAAATATCCAAAATCTTTTTCTTCGTGTCTGACTTTTAGCTTTTATGCTTTGCAGAACAGTTTAATTAATATTTTGTGAAAGGAAAGCGTAAGAAACTGGCCTGATAGTTTTTTTTACTAATATCTTATTTTTAATACCACTGCATAGTTTTATCGGGCGGTGATTAGAAAATATCCAAAATCTTTTTCTTTGTGTCTGACTTTTAGCTTTTATGGTTTGCAGAAGGGTGAATTAATATTTTGTCAAAGTAAAGAGTAAAAAACTGGCCTGATAGTTTATTTACTAATATCTTATTTTTAATACCATTGCATAGTTTTATCGGGCGGTGATTAGAAAATATCCAAAATCTTTTTTTTCGTGTCTGACTTTTAGCTTTTATGCTTTGCAGAAGAGTGAATTAATATTTTGTAAAAGGAAAGTGGAAAACACTGGCCTGATAGTTTATTTACTAATATCTTATTTTTAATACCAGTGCATAGTTTTATCGGGCGGTGATTAGAAAATATCCAAAATATTTTTCTTCGTGTCTGACTTTTAGCTTTTATGCTTTGCTGAACAGTTTAATTAATATTTTGTGAAAGGAAAGCGTAAAAAACTGGCCTGATAGTTTATTTACGAATATCTTATTTTTAATACCACTGCCTAGTTTTATCGGGCGATGATTAGAAAATATCCAAAATCTTTTTCTTCGTGTCTGACTTTTAGCTTTTATGCTTTGCAGAAGAGTGAATTAATATTTTGTGAAAGATAAGTGGAAAAAATGGCCTGATAGATTATTTACTAATATCTTATTTTTAATACCACTGCATTGTTTTATCGGGCGGTGATTAGAAAATATCCAAAATCTTTTTCTTCGTGTCTGATTTTAGCTTTTATGCTTTGCAGAAGAGTGAATTAATATTTTGTGAAAGGAAAGTGGAAAAAACTGGCCTGATAGTTTATTTACGAATAACTTATTTTTAATACCACTGCCTAGTTTTATCGGGCGGTGATTAGAAAATATCCAAAATCTTTTTCTTCGTGTCTGACTTTTAGCTTTTATGTTTGCAGAAGAGTGAATTAATATTTTGTAAAAGGGAAGAGTAAAAAAACTGGCCTGATAGTTTATTTACTAATATCTTATTTTTAATACCATTGCATAGTTTTATCGGGCGGTGATTAGAAAATATCCAAAATCTTTTTCTTCATGTCTGATTTTGGCTTTTATGCTTTGCAGAAAGGTAATTAATATTTTGTGAAAGGAAAGCGTGAGAAACTATTCTGATTGTTTATTTTTAATACCACTGCATAGGTTTATCGGGCGGTGATTAGAAAATATCCAAAATCTTTTTCTTCGTGTCTGACTTTTAGCTTTTATGCTTTGCAGAACAGTTTAATTAATATTTTGTGAAAGGAAAGCGTAAGAAACTGGCCTGATAGTTTTTTTTACTAATATCTTATTTTTAATACCACTGCATAGTTTTATCGGGCGGTGATTAGAAAATATCCAAAATCTTTTTCTTTGTGTCTGACTTTTAGCTTTTATGGTTTGCAGAAGGGTGAATTAATATTTTGTCAAAGTAAAGAGTAAAAAACTGGCCTGATAGTTTATTTACTAATATCTTATTTTTAATACCATTGCATAGTTTTATCGGGCGGTGATTAGAAAATATCCAAAATCTTTTTTTTCGTGTCTGACTTTTAGCTTTTATGCTTTGCAGAAGAGTGAATTAATATTTTGTAAAAGGAAAGTGGAAAACACTGGCCTGATAGTTTATTTACTAATATCTTATTTTTAATACCAGTGCATAGTTTTATCGGGCGGTGATTAGAAAATATCCAAAATATTTTTCTTCGTGTCTGACTTTTAGCTTTTATGCTTTGCTGAACAGTTTAATTAATATTTTGTGAAAGGAAAGCGTAAAAAACTGGCCTGATAGTTTATTTACGAATATCTTATTTTTAATACCACTGCCTAGTTTTATCGGGCGATGATTAGAAAATATCCAAAATCTTTTTCTTCGTGTCTGACTTTTAGCTTTTATGCTTTGCAGAACAGTTTAATTAATATTTTGTGAAAGGAAAGCGTAAGAAACTGGCCTGATAGTTTTTTTTACTAATATCTTATTTTTAATACCACTGCATAGTTTTATCGGGCGGTGATTAGAAAATATCTAAAATCTTTTTCTTCGTGTCTGACTTTTAGCTTTTATGCTTTGCAGAAGGGTGAATTAATATTTTGTAAAAGGAAAGCGTAAGAAACTGTTCTGATAGTTTATTTTTAATACCACTGCATAGTTTTATCGGGCGGTGATTAGAAAATATCCAAAATCTTTTTTTCCTGTCTGACTTTTAGCTTTTATGCTTTGCAGAAGAGTGAATTAATATTTTGTGAAAGGAAAGAGTAAAAAAACTGGCCTGATAGTTTTTTTACTAATATCTTATTTTTCATACCACTGCATTGTTTTATCGGGCGGTGATTAGAAAATATCCAAAATCTTTTTCTTCGTGTTTGACTTTTAGCTTTTATGCTTTGCAGAAGGGTGAATTAATATTTTGTGAAAGGAAAGCGTAAGAAACTGTTCTGATAGTTTATTTTTAATACCACTGCATAGTTTTATCGGGCGGTGATAAGAAAATAGCCAAAATCTTTTTCTTCGTGTCTGACTTTTAGCTTTTATGCTCTGCAGAAGGGTGAATTAATATTTTGGTAAAGGAAAGAGTGAAAAACTGGCCTGATAGTTTATTTACGAATATCTTATTTTTAATACCACTGCATTGTTTTATTGGGCGGTGATTAGAAAATATCCAAAATCTTTTTCTTCGTGTCTTTCAAGCAAAGTGAATTAATATTTTGCAGAAAAGTGAATTAATATTTTGTGAAAGGAAAGAGTAAAAAACTGGCCTGATAGTTTATTTACTAATATCTTATTTTTTAATACCACTTAGCTTTTATGCTTTGCAGAAGAGTGAATTAATATTTTGTGAACGGAAATAGTAAAAGACTAACCTGGTAGTTTATTTACGATGAACACAAATGCATGTTTTTGTCGGGTTGTTATTAGGAAATATCCAAGATCATTTTCTTTGTGTCTAACTTTGGCTGATATGTAAATGTTCAAATTAATTATTAAATTTTGTGAATAGATAGAGTAAAAAAAATGGCCTGGTAAGTTTATTTAAGAATGTCTTTATCTTAATTCCACGGCATGTTTTTGTCCGGCGGTGATTAGGATATATCCAAAATCTTTTTCTTTGTGTCTGATTTTGCTTTGCGGAAGAGTGGCATCTCCACGCGCGATCAGTAGGAATCCTAATGACCGCCCGACAAAAATTACAGTGGTATTAAGAATAAGTTTTTTTACTCTTTTCCATTCATAGTTTATTCACGAAGAAAAATATTTTGGATAATTCCTAATCACCGCCAAAGCATAAAAGCTAAAAGTCAGACACGAAAAAAAGATTTTGGATATTTTCTAATCACCGCCCGATAGGAATACTAATGACCGTCCGACAAAAATTGCAGTGGTAGTCAGACATGAAGAAAATGATTTTTGTTTAGTTTATTTACGAATATCTTATTCTTAATACCACTGCAATTTTTGTCGGGCGTTCATTAGGATTCCTTAGTTAATTTGAATTAGGATTCCTAATGACCGCCCGACAAAAATTGCAGTGGAATTAAGAATAAGATATTCGTAAATAAACTAAACAAAAATCATTTTCTTCGTGTCTGACTACCACTGCCTTTTTTGTCGGGCGGTCATTAGTATTCCTAAGATATATATCTACTTCTATATCTATATTCCTTAGTTAATTCCTTCTATATCCCTTAGTTAATTTGAATTAGGATTCCTAATGACCGCCCGACAAAAATTGCAGTGGTATTCAGACACGAAGAAAATGATTTTTGTCGTGCGACAAAAACATGTAGTTGTGTCAAGAATAAATAAACTACCAGGCCAGTTTTTTTACTATTTTTACTATTTTTTTTTTTTATTGATATTCATTCTTCTGCAAAGCATTACAAACCAAAGTCAGATAGGAAGAAAAAGATTTTTGATATTTCCTAATCATCACCCGACAAAAACATGCTGTGGTATTCACTCTGACATATAAGCAAAAGTCAGACACGAAGAAAAAGATTTTGGATATATCCTAATAACCACGAATATCTTATTCGTAATATGCATGTTTTTGTCGGGTGTTTTTTTTTACTCTTTCGTTCACAAATTGATGTGATATTTACTCTGATGCAAAATCTGATGTGATATTTACTCTGATTTTGCATCAGAGTAAATATCACATCAATTTGTCAGACTGGAAGAAAAATACTTTTGATATTTTCTAATCACCGCCTGACAAAGAAATGCAGTAGTATTACGAATAAGATATTCGTAAATAAACTACTAGGCCAGTTTTTTACTCTTTCCGTTCACAAAACATGAATAATTGATGCGATATTCACTCTGATAAGCCAATGTCAGACACGAAGAAAAAGATATATATATATATATATATATATATATATATATATATATAAAGAAAAATATTTTGAATATTTCCTACTCACTGCCCGACAAAAATGTTGTGGTATTTTGGATAAATTTTCGATAAATTAATCAGTCTTTTTAGTAAAAAGGAAAAAACATGCAGTGGCATTAAGAATAACATATTCGGTATATAAACTGCTAGGCCAGTTTTTTAAATTTCTTTCTGGTCACAATACATGAACATTCACCCTTCTGCAAAACATATAAGCCAAAAACCGATGAAAAATATTTCCTAATCACCGCCCGACAAAAAGCTACTGTTGTATAAAATTTTCGCTAAATAGAACATCAAGGCCATTTTTTTTTACTCTTTCCGCTTACAATAATTGATATGATATTCACTCTGATTTATAAACAAAATTTAGGCACCAAGAAAAACATTTTGGATATTTCTTAATCACCGCCTGACAAAAAAATGCAGTGGTATTAAGAATAAGATATTCGGTAAATCAGCTGCCAGGACAGTTTTTTACTCTATCCGATCAGAAAACATGAATAAATGATTTGACATTCACTTTGGTGCAAAGCATAAATCAAATTTAGACACCAAGAAAAATATTTTTAATATTTCCTTGTCACCGCCAGGAAGTAGCTGCTATTATAAAAGGGATTTACGTAGAACGTAATGGATTAATTTTCTGTAAGGCCAATTTTTTTCCTTCCCCGCTAGTTTTTTTTCACAAAACACGAATAATATATGAGGACATAAGCCAATATAGACACGCTGAAAGAAGCTCTTTGAATATCTCCTTATTACCGCCCGACAGTACTTAATACTTCTTTAAAGAAATCAGTATTGGGTTGGTCTGATGCTTTTTTTACTCTCTCTGGCCACAAAATATGAATAATATATGTTATTCGCTGTGCTGCTGAGCCAATGCAGACACTCAGAAAACAGATTTTGAATATTTCTTAATTAACGCCCGACAACACCAAGTAATTTGTTTTATAGAAGAATTCATGTTAAGAATACAATATTGGTTAAATCGGCTGCAAGGCCATTTTTTTTTACCCTCCCCGATCACAAAACATATATAATAATCTGATATTCATTGTGCTGCTGAGGATATAAACCAATGCAGACACTCAGAAAGAACCTCTTTGAATATCTCGTAATAATCGCCCGAAAACTCCTAGGACTCGCAAATATGGCCGGACTCCTATTTAAGAATAAGCCAAAGCCAAAAGGTTTGAACGTTTCTTAATTACCGCCCGACAATAATAAGGGGATTCCATTTTAAGAATACAAATATTGAGTAAAATGACTGCTTTGGCCATTTTTTTTACTCTCTTCGACCACAAAACCTGAATAATATGTGATATTCACTGTGATGCAGGGGATATAAACCAATGAAGATACACAGAAAATACCAATTTGAATATCTCCAAATTTACTGCCCGAAAACACCAATGAATCGCAAATATAGTCGGACTACTATTTATAATACAGAATTGGGGAAATCGGATGTCAGGGCAGGTTTTACTCTTTTCGACCACAAAAAATAGATAATATCAGAAACTCACTATGCAGCTAAGTATACCAGCCAATGCAGATACTCAGTAAAAAAAGTTTTAAATGTTGATTAATTACCGTCCGACAGGGATTCATTTTAAGAATACAATATTGGGTTAGGTTTGTGGTTAGGGAAGGTTTTCTATCTCTCAGACATGGATAATATGAGAAATTTACTGTGCTGCTGAGCATATAAGCCAATGCAGACACTCAGAAAATTTTTTTTTCAATATTTCCTAATTACCGCCTGATAATGGCAATTAGTCGGTAGTATAAAGGGGTTCACGTTAAGAATGAAATATCGGGTAAAAATGCTCCCTGGACAGGATTTTTTTTCTCCGACCACAAAACATGTATAATATGGGAAATTCACTGTGCTTCTAAGGATATAAGCCACAGCAGATACTCAGAAGAAAACTTGAATATTTCCTGATACCACTCGATAACAACAAGGATTCGCAAATATAGAGGAATTCGGGTTAAAATTATCGTATTATGTAAATCCGCTGCCAATGCCACTTTTTACTACCTCCGGCCACGAAACATGGATAATATGTGAAACTGACTATGCTACTTAGCATATAAACCAATGCAGACAGTCAGAAGAAAAGGTTTTGAATGTTACCTAATTACCGCCCGATAACACCCAGTTGTCGAAAATAGAGTTGGATTCGTATTCAGAATACAGTATTGGATAAATCTGCTGTTAGGGAAGGTTTTGACTCACCGACCAAAAAAACATGGAAAATATATGAAATTCACTTTGCTGTTGAGCAAATGCAGAAATACCACATTCAATGTGTTCTAATTACCACATTCAATATATGAAATACCACATTCAATATATGAAATTCACTTTGCTGTTGAGCTAATGCAGAAATACCACATTCAATGTGTCCTAATTACCACCCGACAATGCCAAAGACTCCCAAATATAGGTAAGTTCATGTTAAGAATACAATATTGAGTTACGTTTGCAGCAAGCATAGGTTTTGCATCTCTCTAACCACAAAACATGGATAATATGTGAAATTCACCGTGCTGTTTTGCATCTAAGCCAATGCAGTTTTACCCCCTAAATCAGCACTAATCTGTGAGTCATAGAAGCGAGATTGTTAATTCCAAAAATGGATCTTCGCCACAAGATATATTTTAGTGCCATACTCAGGATATCTTTTTTTGTGTGTGTGTGTACACGTGTGTGTGTGTGTGTGTGTGTGAGAGAGAGAGAGAGAGAGAGAGAGAGAGAGAGATAGAGAGAGAGAGAGAGATTATTTCGAAGCTTTAGCCAAGAGACAGAGCGAGAGATAATAAAGTGGTTGGTTTTACGGGATATTAACCCTTATTTTTTGCTGACTTTTTGGTTTAAGGTTTTCAATTCTATAAAGAATAAAAACCTATCTTCGTAACCATTTTAAACTGGTAGACACTTCATTATCTTAAACAGATATATTTGATCCATAAATGGGACCTTAGCCGTTAATGCTGCCTTATTCAGGGGTCAGAGTCGAGCCGGGAATAATGGCAACGAAGATTGGAGCCTGACCACCTATGCCAGTTGGTTATTGTATTCCAGACACTATTTAGTAATGATTCAGCAATGATGTATTACCTCGTTCATGACAGTGATAACAGGCAGAAAGGTTGATGTACCATTCAATAAGGAAACAAAAACCATCTCTATAGCATAAATAATTGTCATAAGCAAAAGTTGAAACGATTTCGTTCGTTCTGGAAGATCTGTAATCCTATTTACCAACCCCTCCGGCAGGATTTGACACAAGGTCAATTTTTAAGCGGAGTTTAACAGGTTTGAATTCAGAGTTTTCTTTCTCCTAGACTAGTTGCCTAACCAAGGCTGAAGAACCTAGTCTGCCCTACTATTTACCCATAGTTGGAGGGAGAATAATTGGATTCATACCTTTCCCAAGGGTATTAGTGCTATGTGAAATACAATGAGTTTCGTCCAGGATTTGAACTCGTGTCACCGTGTTCGTTTCCTACGACGATAACAATTACACCACGGGCACCTCCTGAAAGATCTGTAATGATTGGCGTTTATAGATACATTTAAATGGTAATCATCTAATTTATCTGATGTTCTTAAAAAAGTCTAGTGATTATTTGATGAAGTTTGTAAATGAGCAAAACATTATATAAGATGGATAGATACACCACCGAATTTTCCTCTACAGAACCAAGACGGCATATTACGAATCACCGTTAGAAAGGGGGGGGGCATAAGATTTACGTCTTCTTAATAAACAAATAAATGAATGTCTAAATAAATAAATAAATGAATAAATGGTTTGGTTTGGTTTGGTTCGGTTTTATGGCATATCAACCTTTGTATGTTATTTAACGCCAAATCCATTTTTATGTAAATAATCAGTTCTATTTCAAACAAGTCAGTTTAGCATGAGTACACAGATTGTCAAAAACATTTCTATTTCAAACTATTCAGTTTATTCAAGTAGTTATATATATCAATTCAGTTTAGTGTAAGTACAGTTTCAATGTCAAAAACAGTTCAATTTCAAATCATTCTGTTTAGAATAAGTACGCAGTTTAAATGTAAGTACAGTTTAATTGTGAAAAACATTTATATTTCTAGCTATTCAGTTTAGTCAAGCAGTTCTAATTTAGCTAATTCAGTTTAGTATAAGTATAGATTTTGTTTATACACAGTTAAATGTCAAAACAGTTCTATATTAAACAATTCAGTTGAGTGTAAATACAGTTTCAATGTCAAAAACAGTTCTATTTCCATCTATTCAGTTTAATCAAACTATTCAGTTTAACATAAGTATGCCGTTAGTTCTATTTAACCTATAGATAGGGCCCTATCAGGTGCTACCACGCCGAGCCAGAGTGGACCAGGGAGTGATGGCAATAAAGGGGTACTCCGCATTCTCCAAAACTCCAGCATCACTGGAACCTCACCATCAGATTGTTTAGTGTCATAAACAGGACATTCGTTGCGGAGGGGGGGGGTCTTACTCCTCTGCAGAGGTGCAGTCGGTGTATTCTACTGCCCCAGCCGACTGGGCAAATAAATAAATGAATTACAGCTCCAAAGAAGAATTCGAACTCTTTTGACAACAACATTGTTGAAATTGAAAAAGAAAATTTGAGGAGAATACTGAAGTACTAATGAAACTTTCTCTATCCTGATCCAAAGCGAGAGATATCAGATACTACGATTGAGAAAAATTCATTAAAATTTTAGTAACATTGATAATACTGATAATGTTATTAATGATGCTACTTCTACAACAACTACAAGCAACAACTACCCCTGCTACTACTACTATTACTAGTGTTAACGGAAGTTAGAACTCACATGTGAAAGAATTTCTGTATTTTAAGTGATATTATAAAAAAAAAAAAAAAAGATTTAAATTTAAATAAAAAAAAATCAAGATAGAAAGATAAAGAAATACTCTGTAAATTACCCAGACAATCCTTCCCTCCCCCACTTTTCCAACTTCACTCCCCACGCACAATTCTAAAATAGCGGAAACGCTCTTATATGACTAAAAATTTTTAAATTCGTTCCTGTCGCTCGTCGCTTGCTTCAATGCATTGTTTGTGAAAAAGCGTAACTGATAATCTTTCTTTCGGTTTTTCCTTCTTCTTCTTCTTCTTCTTCTTCTTCTTCTTCTTCTTGTTTGCTTGGTTGCTTGCTTTGCAAAGAAAGCTAGGTTGAATCTGATACGAGTTAAGAATTGAGAAAAAGACAACAGAAATATCGTGTTGTACTACGTTCTAGCACGGTTTTCTTTCTTTCTTTCCCTTGTGTTTTTCTTTCATGCTTTCTTTATCAGTTTTCCCTCTTCTTTCTTTCTTTCTTTCTTTCTTTCTTACTTTCTTTCGTGCCTTTATTCCTTTCTTAGCTTTCTTTCTTTCTTTCTTTCTTTCTTTCTTTCTTTCTTTCGTACCTTTATTCCTTTCTTAGTTTTCTAAGCTTTCTTTCTTTCTTTCTTTCTTTCTTTCTTTCTTGCCTTTATTCCTTTCTTAGTTTTCTAAGCTTTCTTTCTTTCCCTTGTGTTTTTCTTTCATGCTTTCTTTATCAGTTTTCACTCTTCTTTCTTTCTTTCTTCCTTTCTTTCTTTCTTTCTTTCTTTCTTTCTTTCGTGCCTTTATTCCTTTCTTAGTTTTCTAAGCTTTCTTTCTTTCTTTCTTTCTTTCTTTCTTTCTAATCCAGTTTGACACGAGGACAACAACAGTGAAATTACCAATTGAAAAATAGTTTTATGCCAAGATTTCAAACATACTTACCTTTTAAATCTACATTCAAAATTCTTTTCTTTTACCTAGACTTGAACACCGACCAATTTTACCAGTAGGAAGTATTCAACTCTCTCAACCACGAGGCACACCACATGAACAAATTTACAACATTTTTTCTTTTTTCTTCTTTTCCTTCCTTCTTTCTTTTCTTTTTTCTTTCTTTTTTTTTAGGATTATTGATCAAAAATCAATACTGCTGAAGTGTGTCTTTATTAATTTCAGCGTTTAAAAACAGGAAGTACTGCCAGTAATTTTCGCAATATTTTAAAAGTATTATTCCAGAACAAGAAAACCCCTTGTGATATGTTTGCGAATATGCATATCTTGTCTTTGTTCTTAAATAAACAAGGTGTTTTATGTCAAAGTAACACCCTTAAGAGGGGAATATAAAAACGATTATCAACTGCCCAATTGAGAGATAGGTAACCGGACAGATAGTGATTTGATTGAAGTGTATTTCGACACATATGATTTTAGAGAAAAAAATTACAAAGTCAGTACAATTGTTTATGAAAATACCTACATGAAATGATTGGTTTAGTTTTATAGCATATCAACCATTATGAGTTATTTAATGCCAAATCCTTTTTATACATATATATTAGACAAAGTTATATTCAGAAATAAGTGAAAGATTCTAATTATTACTTTATAGTTAACAGCTGTCCGTGGTGATACTGACGCATTTAATTAGGAAGAAGCAAAGACCATCACTAGGAAATGACTGTCGAGTCGTTTATTATTAAGGTGTACCACTCCGACCCAGAATGGTCTCATTGGGTGCCCCTTTCATATGGCCTTGTGCCACATCTAAGCAAAAACCTTAGTAAATTTCCACTTCGACCCAGAATGGACCTGGGAGCAATGGCAATGAAGAGGTACTCCACATTCCCCATAGCCCCACTATTACTGGTGCCTGATCATCAGATTGTTTAATTGGGCACCCAATGCGACTCGAATTCACTCCTGAAGGTTTGGTAGTCTAGCTTGTTAACCATTACACCACCCAAGGCGCCCGCATATCAACCTTTGTAGATTATTTAATGCCAAATCCTGTTTATACATATGATTTTTATGCGAATAATTAGTCATTAACATTTTAAAACGAGCCAGAGTTCATTTGTTTGCACATAGTTAAATGGTTTCAATTATTGCTATCAAATACTAATAGTTCTAATTGCATACAGTTAATACTAATAATTCAATTTAATAAAAATCATTTGTTTGCACACAGTTGAATTGCTTCAAGTATAGTAAACGGTTAAACAGTTCTATTTGACCAATAGATGGGACCCTAACAGGTACTACCACTCCGGTGTCCTTGCCGGCTGGGGTTGTAGAATACAACGACTGCATTTCTGCAGAGGGGTAATATGTCCCCAACGAGTGTCTTGGATATGATATTAAACAATCTGATGATCAGGCACTAGTAATAGTGGAGCTTTTGGGAATGTGGAGTACCTCTTCATTGCCATTGCTCCCAGGTCCATTCTGGGTCGGAGTGGTACTCCTTAATAATAAACGACTCGACAGTCATTTCCTAGTGATGCGTTTTGCTCCTTCCTAATTAAATGCGTCAGTATCACCACGGACAGCTGTTAACTATAAAGTAATAATTAGAATCTTTCACTTATTTCTGAATATAACTTTGTCTAATATATATATATATATATAAAGGATTTAGCATGAAATAACACATAATGGTTGATATGCTATAAAACCAAACCAATCACCTTCTCGATATTTGTCTCTGCCTCCCACCAACAGGACTTGACACAAGGTCAATGACCCGAAGGTCGGTTATAGTGAGGATTTAGGGGTACGGAAGGTTGGGCACGACAGAGGCTCGAGCCCTCCTGGACTATGCTGGTCATCGGCCCACTTAGTGCAATGTGGGCCTCATGAGCAAAGCTGGACATAGACTCAAATCTGGGTCCAGGCACGTATGCCTGATTATAGCTTAAACTGGACAGCAAGGTCCAGCGCAATACAAAAGTGACAAAGATGTCAGTAATGCAGCTCGCTCACCTGAAGGTGACCCAGCCAAAGCCCGAGGCCATACGACTTCAAGTCTGCCTTTGTTGGACAGTGCCCGCTATCGTCAAAGTCAACAGCAAATTAATGCCGTCGTCCTCGACCCCGGAGCAAGGACCAATCGCCTTGTCGGTAAGACTTAAAGTATGCTAATGGTATTGAGAGGTCAGATATCCCCCTAAAAATGTGTCCTTCTATGAAATTCAACTGCTTTTAATATTGAGGATTCAATCCTGGAGATCTGAGGAGTATGGAGTACACTTTCATTTTCATTACTCCCAAACATATGACCATTGTTAAATCGGAAGTTACTCAAAACCATATTATCATGTATAGATTATAAGTATCTGAGAGGAATACTTGAAAGCAATAAAGGGGAGTGGAGAGTATTGATTCGTTGCCATTACTCTCATGTCCACTCTGACCTGGTGTGGTAGTACCTGTTAAGGTTTCATTTTTGGGTAAACGAGATCTGTTTAAAAATTATTTGCATTGGATAAAAATACATGAAGCCATATAACTGTATGCAAACAAATGTTTATTATTATATAGAAATAATTATTTGAAACCAAATATCTGTAAATAAATTATTACAAATAGATAAGAATACTTGAAACCATACAACTGTCGGCGAGGCGTGGAATATGAAAGTGAGCTGAAAAGTTAATAGTCTGTAAAGTTCATTTGATGACGTTACATCGACTGTTGATGTCTTTTTACCGATGGGATCCAAGCGTAACAACACTGAGGTGTGTGGACAATGTTGAAAAATAAATCTCGTTTGGTTACACTCCATGCGAGTATCTTAGTTTGCCTATGAACTTTTCTTCTGATGGCTGATTGTATCTTATTATAGGTTTAGTTAATCGTGGTTTCGTTGGGCTTTATGGCACATCAACCATTGTAGGTCATGTAATGCCAAATCCTCTTTATACATATATATAAAATATATAATTTGGTTGGATTGGGTTTTATGGGATATTAACAATTGTAGTTTATTAAATGCAAAATCACATATATATATATACATATATATTAAGTATATAGGATTTGGTTTGGTTGTGTTTTATGGTATATCAACCATTGTTGGTTATTTAATGCTAAATCTTTTTTATACATATATATTAAATATATTTAATTTGGCTGGGTTTGGATTTTATGCCATATCAAACATTGCAGGTTATTCAATGCCAAATCCCCAGCTATGGGTTAAATATTACCACTACTGTTCTTCAAGGAGAATGGCTTTGGCATTAAATAACCTACAAAGGTTGATATGCCATTAAACAAAGAAACCAAACCATCAATGCCAAATCGTATTTATACATATATATTAAATATATAAGATTTGGTTGGGTTGGATTTTATGACATATCAACCATTGTAGGTTATTTAATGCCAAATCATATTTATGCATAAATATTATATATGATTTGTAAACACATGTTGTAGATAACATTCTTAAATGAGCCTGAGTGTTTTTTTTTGCTCTTAAACCATAGGTTGGTTGGCTGGTTGGTTGGCTGGTTGGTTGGTTTTATGGCATATCAACCATTATAGGTTATTTAATACCAAATTAATTTTTATACATACAAACACTTCTATTTTAAATAATTCAGTTTCGCATAAGTACACAGTTTAAATGACAAAAAACAGTTCTTTATCAAACGACTCAGTTTAGTGAAAGTTAAATGGTTCCGAGTATTGTTATGTACCACTAACAATTAACCATCAGTAATTTATTTACACTCCGTAGAATGTCAATGCAGTTCTATTTCAAACAATTTAGTTTAGCATAAACACACAGTCTAGGTACCACCACTCCCGGGGAGAGTGGATCTAGGTGTGATGGCAATAAATGAGTATTCCGCATTCCCCAAAGCTCCAGCATTACTGTAGCCTCACCATCAGATTGTTAACAATTTAATTTAGCATAAATCCTTTGTTTGCTCTCATTTTAATTGTCAAACAGTTCTATTTGATCCATAGATACAATCCTATCTGGTTCTACCACTGTAAGCCACAGTGGACCTGGGAGCAATGTCAATGAAGAGGTACACCTCATTCCTCAAAGGTCCAGCATTGATGAATCCTCATCATCACATTGTTTAAAGTCATATATTGGACACTCGTTGGGCGGGGGTCTTACCCCACTGCAGAGATGCAGTTGACGTATTCTGCTGCTCCAGCCGATTGGGCTACATCTAATTGTGTTCAAATTATTAGTATTAGATGACGTTATTTGAAACCATATCAATCCGTGTACATTATTTGAATTAAGATTTATTAATTGAATCTATAATTGTTTACACTCGATTATTATAAGAACATTTACTTGAAACCATCAAATTGATTGTCAATTGGAAAAAAAGTGTCTTCAGCATTATATAATCGTACAGAGATTGGCGTGCTCTAAAAGCAACTAACGAACCAACCAAGATGATTACTAATGAATTCGATTATCACTGAATCAATGCTACCTTTGTCTGGTGCATAGATCTTTAGATGTTTACAGTATCTGCTATTACTAAGTGGTGACCTATCTAAATACGAAACAGGTATCATGTTGCTTAACTTTGCTGATCGAGAGGGAACCTGTGATTTTTGCATGACTTAACCGTAATTGATTATAAGCAATTTGATGCTTCCAACACTTCTAACAAGTTCTCTCTCTCTCTCTCTCTCTATATATATATATATATATATACCTCAAACTTAAAAGTAATGGTTTCTATATGAATATTTACAAAGATTCGTTTACTTGTGGCCAAAGAATTCATGGATGGGGCATCTAATAAAAAGCGAAGTCTCTCATTATATATATATATATATATATATATATATATATATATATATTACCCCCACCCCAAACCCCAATTCTTTAATCTCTCTATATAGAATTAACCAACCTTTTCGAAACAAGATCAATTTCGAATGAAGAAGCCGTTTTATGAAATGCCTTTAACATTTTTCCCGCCAAATCCCCCCTTACTTCTAGTGAAGTTATTGTCTTTCGTAAATTCGCCTTCCACTTTAACTTCCGCCCGCTCTGTAAGTAGATACATACGACGAGTCATTGAGCTTGTTATTTCACTGTTCGTTCCCCTGAAGATGGGTCAAGCTGGGGCCGAAAGTAATTTGGAAAAATATGGTGCGTTTTGAATTCGTTCCATCCAGATGCCAAAGGGTTCATTCGAAGACTTGAACCGATCACTTATAAAACATGCAGAAGTTAAGTGTCTCTTATTAAATCAAACATGTTTAAAAGAGAAAATGTTGCCCCCCCTCATATATATATATATATATATATATATATATATATATATATATATATATATATATATATTTAATTATATTTTTGGTATATGAGAATTTATATATATATATATATATATATGTATATATATATATATATATATATATGTATGTATTCTTGTTATTCCCTTGGTGAATTCGAGATCAACCTAGACTAGAAAACCATTACAAGCGATTTCAGGTTTCATCCTGTGTTGTGCCACAATTAAGCAAAGCTTAGTTAATAACTATATATGTATAAACCTACATTTATTTATGTGGTATCATCCTTTGTTTTTTTAGAGAAAAAAATTCAGCTCTGTTTTCTTTTCTATTTTTCATTATTGTCGTTGTTTTTGTTTATTTAACACTTGAATTATCCAATCGGCGTTTAGCTTAGTTCTATGAAAATACTGCAGTTTAAAAGTAAATGCTGATTTGCTTTTTCTCAAGACTTATTCCATGACATTTATCTCCCCAAACGGAGTTCAGAAGTAATTGTATTTTTCATTTTCAGAGTCGTTTACCGAAACTTTAGAAAAATTGAGTCGATGTATTATTTGAAATTTAGTTGCTAATTTTTTTCAATTTTATTTTGTGGTGGATTCATCTATATCAAATGAAAAATTCGCTTCTTTCATTCTTTCTTTGTATTGCATTTTCTTGTGATGTTCCCCTTGCGTGGTCAAAGTGCTGAACTGCCATATTGAAGTGAGTTCGAACTCCATTCACGCGATTACGTTCACCTTCGGATTCATGGACTTCCTTATCCCCCAACTATCAGTTAAATAAGTATTACTGCTGTTCTTCTACAAGGATGGCTCTGGCGTTAAACAATCCACAAATGTTGATATGCCATTAAACAAAGAAGTGCCTTTTCTTTCTTTCTTTCTTTCTTTCTTTCTTTGCTTTGCCTTTTCTGTGGAATTGCCTTTTCTTTCTTTCTTTCTTTCTTTCTTTCTTTTATATATTTATCTACTCCTTCTCACGAGTAGGATGAAACTCAAAGTCAATTTAAAGCGGAGTTTAACAGGTTTTAATTCAGAGTTTTCCTTCTCCTAGACTGGTTTCCATACCAAAGTTGAAGAACCAAGTCTGCCCTACTATTTACCCATAACTGGAGGGAAGATTATTGGATTCATACCTTTCCCAAGGTTATATTTACCCCAGTCAGCTGGGGCTGTAGAAGGCATCTCAGAAGAGTAAGACCCCGCAAGAAGTTTTCTGGATATAACACAAAAAGTTTGATGGTGAGGCTCCTGTAATTATAGAGCTTTGGGGAATTCGGTGTACCTCGTCATTGCTATTGGTCCCAGAGCCACTCTGATCTGGAGTGGTAGCATCTGATAGGTCCCTATCTATGGGTCAAATAGAACTAAACCGTCTGCTTATGCTAAACTGAAGTGTTTGAAATGAAAAGTTTTTACATTTAACTGTGTACAAACAAAAAAAAAACAAAAAAACATTACTTATGCTAAACTGAATTGTTAGTGATACAGAGCAATACTTGGAACCATTTAACTTTGTTGACATGCTAAACTGAATTGCTTGAAATATAACAGTTAGACCGTTTAACTGTGTGTAAACAAAAAACTATATTTAAACCAATGACTGTGTGTAAACACAAGACTTTACTTATGCTAAACTGAATTGTGTGAAAATAGGAGAAAAAATTTAACAATGTACAAAAAATGAGCTCAGGCTTGTTTAAAAATGTTATCTTCAAAATGTTTAGAAATTATATATATATATATATATATATATATATATATATATATATATATATATATATATATACGATTTGGCATTAAATGACCTACAATGGTCAATATCCCATAAAACCAAACCAATCTGCTTGCTTACAAATCATGTATACTTTTATTCGTATAAACAGAATTTGGTTGGTTGGTTATTTGGGTTTTATGTCATATCAACCTTTTTAGGTTATTTAATGCCAAATCTATTTTTAAACAAATAATCAGTTCTATTTCATGAGTACTATTTAACATGAGTACTCAGTTTAATTGTGAAAAACATTTCTATTTTAAACTATTCAGTTTAGTCAAACAGTTCTGATTCAAACAATTCAGTTTAGCATAAGTATGCAGTTAGTTCTACTTAACCCATAGATAGGGCCCTATCAGGTGCTACCATTCCGGGTCATAGTGGACCGGGGAGCAATGGCAATAAAGGGGTGCTCTGCATTCCCCAAAGCCCCAGCTTCGCAGGAACCTCATCATCAGATTGTTTAGTGTCATATCCAGGACACTCACCGGGGGGGGGATGTCTTACCCCTCTGAAGAGGTGCAGTCAGTGTATTCTACAGCTACAGCCCAGTACACAGTTAAATGTCAAAACAGTTTTATTTCAAATAATTCAGTTTAGCATAAGTACATAGTTTAGATGTCATAACAGTTCTATTTCGAGCAATTCAGTTTAGCATAAATACACAGTTTAAATGCTAAAAACAGTAAACTCAAACGACGGTTTAGTTCTATTTAACCCGTAGATAGGACTCTTATTACGTGCTACTCCTCTGGGCCAGAGTGGACATGGGAGCGATGGCAATGAAGGGGTACTCCGCATTCCCCAAAACTCCAGCATTACTGGAACCTCACCATCAGATTGTTTAGTGTCATATCCAGGACACTCGTTGAGGGGTCTTACCCCTCTTCAGAGAAGCAGTCTGTGTATTCTACAGCCCTAGCCGACTGGGTAAACAGAATTTGGCGTTAAATATCCCAACAAGGTTGATATGCCAGAAAACCAACCAAACCATACCCAAGAGTATTTGTACTATATTTTTATAAGTCGGTAACCATTACACAGTGAATACCTAAGCGGTATCTGCTACAAGTTAATTCTTTCATTTCGGCATTACTGGAACGTTAAACTCTACAATAGACGCCTGAAGAGATTAGGAAGATATAACGGCCAAAACGTTGTTACTATAACAATAACCAAAATAGCGAGGCAACTCTGAATTCAACAGTGAATTATAACCTTTTACTCAGCAGAGATAAATTCTGAAGGTAGTATATAAATATTTCAGCTACCATTGCGTTGTACCGATCAACAGTTTTATCATATGAGCAACGACCCCTACCACTGAATGTATGTGTGTGTGTGTGTGTGTGTGTGTGCGTTCGTGTATCTATCTATCTATCTATCTATCTATCTATGTGAACTAACAAGCAAAATTTCTATTTCCGTTTTCTCTTCTGCAGCTTAAAATACCAGATTCGCAAATAACAGATGATAATTTCTTTTTTTTTTTCGGAAAGAAAACAAAGAAAATAAGAAATGCCAAGGAATAAATAAGTAAATAAATTGGAAAAAATGGTTTATTTTCTCTTCACCTAATTAATAAATTATAGAAAAGGAGAGGAAAAAATAGGAAAAATATTTGAATGAAACAAAAAATTTCCGCCTCTTCCCATCCCAGAAACAGAAATAATAATGTTTAATATTAGAAGGTTTAAATTTGTGTGAACTTTTTTTTAAAAAAAAAAAGAAGAAAGAAGAAATTTGAAAAAAAAAAAATGAATCAGTAAATAAATGAATAAAACTAAAATTGGTTTAAATAAATAATCAAATCAAAAGGCAAATTAGAGGATTTGGTCGAAATAACAAATATTTGAGTTTGGAAAATTATGAGGACATTTTTTCCCCCCAGTAGACCTTCATTAAAGTTAAAAACGAACTATGGAATTATAATGTAGGAACAAAAAACAAAACAAAGCAAACCCCCACCGAAAAAAAAAAAAAAAAGAAAAAAAAAAAAAAAACGGAATACGAATATCGACCAGAATAACTGAATTAAAAAATTGGTTGAGAAAATACATCTTAATAAAATATAATGAAACTGTGTAAATTTCTGAGACGTAGCTTGATGATTTTTATAAAAATATAATGGAACTGTTAATAGTTTTTGAGAACGAAATATAAATATTTTTTCAGAGAATTAAATTGCATTTTTTCTTCCTCTTTTTTGTTGTTGTTTTGTTTAATCAACGTTTCGACCGGTGCATTCTCTGGTCTTCTTCATGAGTATTAAGCACCTCTGTAAAGAAAGAGACCTTTGATTTCCTTTCTCTGGAGCATAAAGCAAAGATAAAGAAAAGGTACGAAACAAAATTTTTACATGAGAGTTGACAAATCTTTTCACGGAATACTATTTCGTATCTTTCGTTTTTATTGTGCGGTGGAAAGCACCTTGAGTTAATTTCTTTGCAAGTCTATAATGACGTAACCCTTCTTCAGAAAATTGTTTTTTTTTGTTTACACGACATTTCGGTCGGTGCATTCCTCAGCTCTAACTTCCTTAGTAATATGCACCCCCGTAAAAAATATACACCTCTGTAAAAAAAAACAAAAACAAAAAAAAGCAACAACCAAAAAGCAGAAAATCTTGTTTTTGGTTTCTTTTCTTTTGAGTGCAGAGAAAACAAACAAACAAACAAAAACAGCGAACAAACAAACAAAAAAGAAAACAAAAACCAAAATCAAACAACAGGCCAGACGGCTGGGGCTATAGAATACACCGACTACATCTCTACCCCTACCAACGAGTGTCCTGTATGTGACATAAAACCATCTGATGACGAGGCTCCAGCCTTCGATATTTGGGGAATGTAGAGTACCCTTTCATTGCCATTGCTCCTAGGTCCACTCTGGCCCGGAGTGGTAGCATCTGTTAGGGTTCAATCTATGGGTCAAATAGAACAAACTGTGTGTAAACAAATGACAGATATTTAATTGTGACTGTTATATAGCAATACTTGAAACCCTTTAACTGTGTGCAAAAAAGAGCCCAGGTTCGTTTAAGAATGTCATCTACAAAATGTATTTACAAATCATATATATATATTTAATACATATCTATAATCAGGGTTTGGTATTGAATAATGTACAACAGTTGATATGCCATAAGACCAAATCAAAACAAAACAAAAAATGAAAATAGTTACTTGAAATAATATAATTGCCCGCGGTGTAATGTTTATCGTCGAAGGAAATGGACACGGCGACACGAGTTCAAATCCTCGACGAGACTCATTGCACTAATACCCTTGGCAAAGGTATGTATCCAATTATTCTCCCTCCAGCTATGGGTAAATAGTAGGGCAGACTGGGTTCTTCAGTCTTGGTGAGGCAACTAGTCTATGAGAAGGAAAACTCTAAATTCAAACCTGTTGAACCCTGCTTAAAAACTGACCTTGTGTCATATCCTGCCCAAACGGAGGGGTTGGTAAATATGAATAATATAATTGCTTGTAAATTTTTGTTTTTATATAGGGATGCGTGAAACCCTATAACTGTGTAAAACTGTTTGTATTAGATAGGAATACTTGATATCATAAAACTAAGCAAATTATTTGTGTACGAGAGGAATATTATATAACAGTGTTTTAATGAAAATAACAAAAACAAGCTCAAAGTTGAAACATAGAAAGAAATATGATATAGTTTAATTCTATATTCAAGGGGTGAATTCTGGTGGTGTAGTGACTAACCTGCTGGAGTGTGATTCAGAAGGAAGCGAGTTCGAACTCCAGTCGTGCAATTACGTTCACTTCCGGACTTATACCCATGAGAAAGGTATGAATCAATCTCAGCTATGGGTTAAAAAGTAACACAGTTATTCTTCGACAAGAATGACTTTGGCATTAAATAATCCACAACATTAATATTTGTCAACTTTACCAAGGCCTTTGATTCCATTCACATAGGAAAGATGGAACAAATCCTACTAGCATACGGCATACCTAAAGAAAACGTAGCAGCAATAACAATTCTGTATAGAAACACCAAAGTAAAAGTACGATCACCAGATGGAGACACAGAATACTTCGACATTGTAGCAGGAGTACAACAAGGGGACACGCTAGCTCCATACCTCTTTATCGTTTGTCTAGACTACGTACTTAGAATATCAATTGACAAAATCAGAGAGAATGGCTTCGAGCTGACAAAGAAAAGAAGCAGAAGGTACCCCGCAACAACAATTACCGACGCCGACTACGCCGATGACATAGCGATACTGGCAAATACACCCGACCAAGCCGAAACGCTACTGCATAGTTTGGAACGAGCCGCCGCAGGCATAGGCCTCTATGTCAATGCACACAAAACGGAATAGATGTGCTATAACCAAACGGGTGACATCTCCACTCTAGACGGAACCCCTCTTAAACTAGTAGACAAATTCACATACCTAGGAAGCAGCGTCGCATCAACCGAAAAGGACATCGACACGAGGTTAACGAAAGCATGGACAGCTATCAATAGGCTATCGATTATATGGAAATCAGACCTAACCGATAAAATGAAACGCAGTTTCTTCCAGGGAGCGGTTGCATCGATACTGCTATATGGATGCACTACATGGACTCTAACAAAACGGCTGGAGAAGAAGCTAGACGACAATTACACAAAAATGCTGCGAGCAATCTTGAACAAGTCCTGGCGGCAACACCCCACAAGACACCAACTGTACGGCCACCTGCCTCCTATCACGAAAACTATTCAAGTTAGACGAACCAGACATGCAGGACACTGCTGGAGAAGCAGGGACGAACTCATAAGTGATGTACTCCTATGGACCCCCACACATGGCCGTGTAAAATCAGGACGACCAGCACGAACATACATTCAGCAACGATGTGAGGATACAGGATGTTGTCCAGAAGACCTGCCTGGGGCGATGAACGATAGGGGAAAGTGGTGAGAGAGGGTCAGGGATACCCGTGCTACCAGCACGACATGATGATGATGATGCTGATGATGATGATACTTAATAAAGCAATGAAAACACGAGAGGTAAAAATATTCTTGAAATTAATAAAGAAACATTTTTCTAAATGAAGCTAACTATACAAAATATTCAACACAGATTTCAGTAAAGATCGGTTTAAGGTGTAAGGATAATGTACAACAGATTATCCAAATGCATAACATACGATGGATTATACAAAAACATAACGTAAAACGGATTATCCAAACGCGTAACTTACAACGGATTATCCAAAAGCATAGAGTACAACGGATTATCCAAACGCATAACTTACAACGGATTATCCAAATGCATAATCTACAAAGGATTATCCAAATGCTTAACGTACAACGGATTATTCGAATGCGTAACTTACAACGGATTATCCAAATGCATAACTTACAATGGATTATCCAAATGCATAACTTACAACGGATTATCCAAATGCATAACTTACAATGGATTATCCAAATGCATAACTTACAACGGATTATCCAAATGCATAACTTACAATGGATTATCCAAATGCATAACTTACAACGGATTATCCAAAAAACATAACCACAGATTAAATACAGTAGAGATCATCATCAACTGTAGATGTAAGAATGGATATTCTTGAAAAGAATATTGTTTAACTAAAAACGTTGTTTACTAAACAATTGTAAAAAAGAGGGCCAGGATCCGATATGATTTATATTAGAATTTATATGTGATTTATATATGATTTATATTAGAATTTATATATGATTTATATATGATTTATATATGATTTATATTAGAATCTTGAAAAAAGGTTTTATAATCGTAAGTCATTCCTCGAGATCAAACCTAACGCAAATAGCTCTACGCTGTCAAAGAATGTTTGGTAGGATAACTTGAAACCATATAACTGTGCGCAAATAAATGATTATTATCATTAAAAATGAACAATCACATGAAACTATATAAAAGTAAAGTTGGCGACTTTAGTCGAGGGTGACCCAAAGGCTCCCTTTTTAATAGCTACTACACCGAGGTGTAGGTAAGGGCGCTACTCCATTCTCTGGATTGCTCCACTTTACCCTTGATCCTTACCTTATAATGCTCAATATAATGCAAGGAGGTATCAAGTACCATTTTTCAGTCTTTGGTATAACTCAATCTGGGATTGAACCCCGGTCTCCTGGATCATTGGCGAACACTCTACTTATTAGCCAATGGCCGGTATATTACCGTGTATAAGTTAGTCGATTTAAACAGGAATATCTGAAAGCACATAATTTCCAGATGTGTAACACACGCCAAGTTATTTCCTTTGCTAATGCAAGGATTTCATTGGGAATACAATCTTTCTGCTTTTCTGTTATGTGCAACATAGTTTTAGAAAATTGAACATTCACTTAACCCCAAAGAATGTTACCCCAAGGGAATAGATCTGAAAAACAAACCAGACACATTTTGCAACGATAATCACCATTACAACCCCCCAACTCTTTGATTATAAATGCACGAGGGAGGTGTCCTCGTGGTGTAATGGTTAAAGCGATGGACTGCGGAATCGTAGTACGCGAGTTCGTACTCCAGTCGCGCTATTGCGTTCACTTTCGGGCAAATACTCTTGGGAAAGGTATGAACCCCCTTATCCTCCCAGCTATGGTTTAAATAGTACCACTACTGTTCTTCTAGGAGAATGGCTTCGGCATTAAATAACCTAAAAAGAGTTGATATACCATTAAACAAAGAAACCAAATAAAAATAAATGCACGATGTTCACTATTATATGCTAGATACTCTTCCGTAGGGTTGCTCAGTCGGCGGTGGGTTTTATACTGTGTAGTCATTAAATTCTCGTGTACGTATTAATTTTTGGCAAAATATCCTATCACCATTGGCTATCAACTAATAAGATTCCAAATTTCGCTCTGGGTTTTCATGAAAGCTTCATTTACATTTGTACGTAGAGCCGGTTTTAAGTTAATTAGACAGCTTTGTTCAAATTGGGCTCCACGTATATGTGAAAGAAGTTTTTTTTTATAACATGCCTATGGTCGACAATTTCGTCAGAGAGACTAAAGAATTTAGCGATTGTATCTACAGAAAAGAACATTGCAAAAGTCATTGACTTTGAAATGGTTTTGTTTGTTATTTAATGGCATATCAACATTCTCGGATTATCTAATGCCATATCCATTCTTTTAGAAGGATAAAAGTTCATACGTTTCCCAAGAGTATTTGTACGAAATTGAATGTAATAGCACGACTGGAGTTCGAACTCACGTACAACGATTCCGCAGTCCAGCACTTTGACCATAACTCCACTATTATTCGATTTGGTAGGATAGAGAGTCACACGAACAGTTTTTTTTTTTTAATAAGACCCCGCAATTTTCTAACTGGGCTAAGTATTTTATTTTTGTAGGGTAAGGAGTCTAACCTAAGAATTTTCTAATTGGGCCCCGCACCTTTTTTTTGTAAGATGGAATTGCCGACTAACAATTTTCTAATTGGGCCTCAAACTTCATTATTTTTTTCTCTAGGATAGGGTACTCTGCTAGCAATCTTTTAATTGGGCCTCGCGTTTCCTTTTTTGTTGGGTAGAAGGCGACACATACAATTTTTGAATTGGGCTTCCCACTTCCTTTTTGTTGGGTAGAGGACTCCACAAGCAATTTTTTAATTGGACCTCGCACTTTCTTTTTATAGGGTACAGGGCCATACTAACAATTTTCTTATTGGGCCCTGCTATTCCTTTTTTTGTGTGTGCAAAGGGTCACACTAACGATTTTCTAATTGAGCCCTGCACTTTCTTTTTTGTCGGGTTGAAGGTCACTTTAACATTTTTCTAATTGGGCCCTGCAATTCCTTTTTTTTTGTGGGTTAGAGGAGCCTGCAAACAGTTTTCTAATTGGGCCTCGCACTTCCTAGCACTGATCCTGTATGCACGAAAAGTGATTTCAGATCTCATAAAATATCAAAA
Source organism: Sepioteuthis lessoniana (assembly GCA_963585895.1). Lineage (NCBI taxonomy): Eukaryota > Metazoa > Mollusca > Cephalopoda > Myopsida > Loliginidae > Sepioteuthis > Sepioteuthis lessoniana. Next base: position 8,026 of record CAUZXS010002370.1, on the reverse strand, counting down.
TTACAGAGAAAGGGACGAAGCAGCAAATGGTGACCTCAGAAGATTTTAAGACTACATATTAATATCATAGTAGTTACCTCCCAATATTCCTTCTTAGGATTTGGTGCGTGTCACTGTAAGTGAAAAGAACGTATAGATATACTAAGTTAAGTAAAACCTAAACCTTAAAAGTCACTCATGTATGGTTTTACTAGTTAAGAAAAAACTAACCTTCACACTCTTTGTCGATTTCGTCGCGACATCTGTCTCAGTTAACTGCTATTCACCACACTTTCACTGAAATACTACAACGATACAGACTCACTTTCGCTTTCATTTTCGTATCGATCTAATACCTCTCTCAACTAACAGTTGCTATATTTTCTTAATTTTATAAAATTAACAAGCCTTAAAAAACAATTATAAACAAAAGGCTTTTGCAACTATTGTCGACTTCGACAAAAACTAGCATATGTATTTCCCAAAAACACTTTCCCAAAACTACTGCATTGGTAGTAATAACTTGAATTTAACACAGATGAGTAATTGGTTTGTTTCGGTTTGATTTGGTTTGGTTTTATGGCATATCAACCATTGTTGGTTATTTAATGCCAAATCCTTTTTATACATATATATTAAATATATATGATTTGGTTTGGTTTGGTTGTATGGCATATCAACCATTGTTGGTTATCTAATGCCAAAGCCACATTATACATATATACTAAATATATATGATTTGGTTTCGTTGGGTTTTATGGCATATCAACCATTGTTGGTTATTTAATGCCAAATCCACTTTATACATATATACTAAATATACATGATTTGGTTTGGTTTGGTTTTATGGCATATCAACCATTGTAGGTTATTTAGTGCCAAATCCTCTTTATACATATATACTAAATATATATGATTTGGTTTCGTTGGGTTTTATGGCATATCAACCATTGTTGGTTATTTAATGCCAAATCCACTTTATTCATATATACTAAATATATATGATTTGGTTTGGTTTGGTTTTATGGCATATCAACCATTGTAGGTTATTTAATGCCAAATCCTCTTTATACATATATACTAAATATATATGATTTGGTTTGGTTTGGTTTTATGGCATATCAACCATTGTTGGTTATTTAATGCCAAATCCACTTAATACATATATACTAAATATATATGATTTTTAAATACATTTTGTTGATAACGTTTTTAAACGTACCTAAGCTCATTCTTTTGCACACAAATGGTCAAAGCGTTCTATTTCTAACAATTCAATTCAACATAAATCATTCATTTGCGCACACTTTGAATATCAAACATTTTTAACCCATAGATAGATAAATGTCATTTGTTCGCACTCAGTATAAATGTCAAACAGTTCTATTTGAACCATAGATAGGACTTTATTAAGTACTACCATTACGGGCCAGAGTGGACTTGGGAGTAATGGCAATGAAGGAATACTCTATATCTTTCAGAGCTCCAAGACTTGAGGCTCACGATCAGATGGTTTAATATCATATCCAGAACATTTGTAGGCAGGGCGGGGGTTCAAACCCTCTGCAGAGATAAAGTCGGTGTATTTTATCGCTCCAGCCAACTGGGCCGGAGGATGTGTGAGTACACATACATACACACACATACACGCACACACGCACACAAACACACAGATACGCACACATGGATACGCACATACACACAGTAAAGGAAGTGTGCGCATGGCCTATGGTTCGCATTGATATACTCGACAAACCGCGTTCAAATCTTGAACCAAGCAACTTTTCACTTTGCGCTTATGCTCTCGGTAAAATGCAAGAATCCATTTGCTTCTCCTCCTAGCAAAGGATAAATAGTAGGGCAGCAAGAGAAGAAAAACTTGGAATTCACACCAGCTGTACTTCCCTAAAAAATAACTTTGTGACGCATCCTGTTTGAGGCGAAGGAGTTAAGCAAATACATACAGGGTGGAACGATAAAATTGTCGCCCTAGAAAAGACGACATGATTCAATTTCCGTTTAATGAAAACCGGTTTTCTTTTTTTTTTTTTTTTTTTTTTTTTGCAGACCATCTACTAGTTGGCCAGTTGTGTACAAATCCTAAGAGCGATAGGAGCCTTCTATCATGTCTGAAAGTGACACAATGTTCAACAAGCGAGATCGGAGATGTGCCGCTGTACAACTCATGCTCTCTACCGATCCAAGTTATGACAACAGGACCATTGCCAGCACCCTCAAAATGCAAATCTGGATTGCCACGAATAACAGGGACGTGCTCAGGGTGATGAAAACAAAGTTTCCGGCTACGGTTATGGTCTTTGGTGTGGTTTGTTCACACAAATACTCACAGATGCACTCAAAATGGAATCCATGTGTGCCCCATCGATACATACACAGATATAAGTAGTCACCCATACACAGACATACATACATGAATCGGCCTAATCGACTGGGTCTGTAGAATACACCGACTGCATCTTTGCAGAGAAGTAAGATTCCTCCAACGAGTTGCCTTAATATGACACTAAACAACCATATGGTGAGGATCCAGTAATGAAGGAACTTTGGGGAATATGGACTACTCCTTCATAGCCATTGATCCTTGGTCATTTTAACCCGAAGTGGAAGCACCTGATAGGGTACTGTCTATGGGTCAAATAGAACTGATTTACATTTATACTGAATGAAAACAAATGACATACACAATTGAATTGTTAGAAATAGAACTGTATAAGAAATAACTGATGTTTAATTGAATTATTAGTGATACATAGCAATACTCGGAACCATTTAACTTGGTTGACTTATGCTAAATTGAATTGTTAGAAATAGAACTGTTTGATCATTCAACTGTGTGTAAAGAAATAACTGATGTTTAATTGAATTATTAGTGATACATAGCAATACTTGGAACCATTTAACTTGGTTGACTTATGCTAAATTGAATTGTTATAAATAGAACTGTTTGATCATTCAACTGTGTGTAAAGAAATAACTGATGTTTAATTGAATTATTAGTGATACATAGCAATACTTGGAACCATTTAACTTGGTTGACTTATGCTAAATTGAATTGTTAGAAATCGAACTGTTTGATCATTCAACTGTGTGTAAAGAAATAACTGATGTTTAATTGAATTATTAGTGATACATAGCAATACTTGAAATCATTTAACTTGGTTGACTTATGCTAAATTGAATTGTTAGAAATAGAACTGTTTGATCATTCAACTGTGTGTAAAGAAATAACTGATGTTTAATTGAATTATTAGTGATACATAGCAATACTTGGAACCATTTAACTTGGTTGACTTATACTAAATTGAATTGTTATAAATAGAACTGTTTGATCATTCAACTGTGTGTAAAGAAATAACTGATGTTTAATTGAATTATTAGAGATACATAGCAATACTTGGAACCATTTAACTTGGTTGACTTATGCTAAATTGAATTGTTAGAAATAGAACTGTTTGATCATCCAACTGTGTGTAAAGAAATAACTGATGTTTAATTGAATTATTAGAGATACATAGCAATACTTGGAACCATTTAAACTGGTTGACTTATACTAAATTACATTGAAAGAAATAGAATTGTTTGATGGTTTAACAGTGTATCTAAAATATGTTTAAAAATCGTATATATATGTAAAAGCAAGATTTGTCATTTGATAGCCAACAGTTGATATGCCAGAAAACCAAGCCAAACCAAACACATATGAACACATTCGCATACACATAGAAACATCAATAGATATTCGCATTCCCTATCACACACGTACACACACACACACACACACACACAAACACATGGGAGCGTACACAGCTCGAAAAGGACACGGATGATTATGTACTTCCCCAATTATACACACGGACACACGCACATTCATACACAAGGTTTTAAACATATACACCCACGTGTCAACGATGCTTACAATACGCTGCACAGTGATAAGAACCCCACACCCGAAAAAAATATTGTTCAGGCTATGACACTGAACTACAACTGGGGAGTATGGATTACTCATCCATTGACATTACTCCCATGTCCACTTTGACCCGAAGTGGTAGTACCTGTCAGGGTCCTATTTATAAGTTAAAAAATCTGTTAAAGAATAACTGCCCAAAGAAATGTAAATATGAACGTAAAATGAACGCGATTCCTTAACCTCTTCGCAGAAATAACCTTTGACGGGTTCAATCAGTTAATATTCCACACACACATACATACACACACATGCAAGAGACTAGATATAGATGTAAACCATTGTCTTATAATTATCATTCAGGCAATAATAGTTGTTACACTTATTGTTAACCTTGACAGTGACCAACATACATAAGCTATTCTTAAGCCTATTTTACTGTAGAAGCTTATCAGAAAACGACCTTCGATAAGTCTTAATATCTGAAATTGCCTTTCAGTCACCTCTGTTAGCCTTGGGGACCCTTTATAGTATGATTTAGGCTAGCAGACTATTGTTTGTGAAGTTGATTCTCACTTGGTGCTGCATGCTTTTAGCTTTGCGCCAAACTAAGACACACCATTTTTCAAAAAAAAACAAAAAAAAAACGCTTACACGTTGTTTGCAAATGCTGGTGGGATAGGAAACTAGAGGCTGTCTTGTTGATTGGTTTTACGGCATACTAGACTTTGTAGGGTTTTTTTTAATGCTGAAGTCAGTTTTTTTTTGGCAATCGGATGATTTCAAATACCAATTCCAATTTTAATTTTTATTATTCTATTGGAATAGGTATCATTTGTTAACAATTATAGCTTCAACTAAACTATTCTTAATTCCCATATATGGTTTCAAGTCTGAGAATTAATTTTATTTATTTATTTATTTATTGCGGACTTTTTGTCCCCATCTTGGTATTTTTTGTGTTGTTTCTTCTTTCACGACGTTTCGGCCAAATTTCACCTCTGGCCTTCGTCAGGTGATTTACCACGACCTCGGATAGGAATGCTGAGTCTTGTAACCGTATCCCCAGTAATTACTGCCTTCCATAGTTGTTGTCTATCGCACCACATTTTTGACCAAGTAAACCTCTAGCCGGCTTGTGTAGGATTTGAAACCGCTATCTTCTGACAATGCTCACCTGGAACCGTAGAGACTCAACACCTCTATTCGCTGTGCCACGGGCCCCGAAATGTCGTGAAAGAAGAAACAACACCAAAACTACCAAGACGAGGACAAAAAGTCCGCAATAAATAAAAAAAATTAATTCTCAGATTAAGAAGCTTCATCTCAAAATGATTCCAATTAAAGACAATGGTTTCAAGTATTCTTATCTAATACTAACAATTTTACATTTTATATGATTTCAGGGATTCCTATCTAATACTAATGATTTAAAGGTAATTATACGACTTAAAGTAACAATTTCCATTTAATAATGATAGTAATAATAATAATGATAATAGTAATAATAGCAGAGTCTGTCCAGAAGTATAAGACACAAAAAAGTTTGGAGATAAAAAGACATAACCTAATCCCAGAAGAGCAGAACTAGTGATACTTAAGAGAGAGAGAGAGAGAGAGAGAGAGAGAGAGAGAGAACCTGCAGAATAGTGGACTTGGCCGTCCCGGTGGACCATAGCCTTAAAAAATCAAAGAGAACTAAAGTTGACAGAGTACTTAGACCTTGCCGGAGAACTAAAAAAAAAAAAACAACTATGAAACAAGAAGGTGACGGTGATACTGATTGTAGGTGGCGTGCCTGGAACTTTGAGAAGCAAACAGATCCCCTAACCATGCACAGAATATCAGAGCGAGTATTAATAAACAAGAAGAAAAGAATTTGACATCTAGTGATTTTGCTCTTTTAGCGGACCATCGAGTGAAAGTAAATTTTTATTATTATTTTACTCCTTTGAGAATTCTGGCACCAACGTTGGTGGATGGTTTTTCACTAGTGTTTGAGTGACAGCAAGTCTCCTCGACTCTCCATGTCTCTTTTCAGTATTCTGGCCGATCTTAGTAATGTTGTCTTGATGGTCTCTACTTGTCCTCTAATTTCTAAGTCTTCCAGTCCCTTCAACAGTTCTTTGGGGATCGTTCCAAGTATATCAGCTACAATTGGTATCACTGTCAACTTCATTTTCCATAGCTTCTTCAACTCTCCAGCAAGGTCAAGATATTTATCCCTCTTTTCCCCTTTTAATTTTTCTCTGTGGTCTGCCGGAAGGTAAAGTCCACTATTTGGCAGGTTCTTTTTTTTTGTTGACTATCACTAGTTCTCGTCGTCTGGTTGAAATTAGGTGATCCGTTCGTATCTCAAAATTCAAGAGAAATTCGTGCGTCTCATTCTCAAGGAGGATTCCGATTTGTGCATATACGACTTTAAATATCTTGCACAATTCCCAGTAGATCACCTTCCTCGCCCAGTCATGTTATTATAATTATTACTCTTATATTCCTTGCGAGTTTTTCACAGCAGCCCTAACTGATGGTTTTGATTCTTTCTCTTATCTCCATTTTTTTTATTCTCTCATCCGGGTTCTTGGGGATTGTTCCTAGGGTCTGGATTGTCACTCACATGTTCCGCAGCTTGTTCAGCTCTCAGGCTAAGTCCAGTTATTTGTCTAGCGTTTTACCTTCTTTCACTTTCTCTTTATGATCTGCTTGCATAGAAAAATTCACTATATGACGAGTTCTTCTTCTTCTTCTTCTTCTTCTTCTTCTTCTTCTTATTATTATTATTATTATTATTTAGAGTTTTTCCCATTAGCGTTAACTGATGGTTTTTCACTGGAGTTTGAGCGACAGCAAGTCTCCTCAAGTTTCCAGGACTCTTCTCAGTATTCTGGCCGTTCTCAATAATGCTGTCGTTTGGATGGTCTCCACCCGTCCGTCATCTTCCAAGTCATCCAGGTCCTTTAATAATCCTTTAGTTACTGTGCCAAAAGCATCAATCACAATTGGTATAATTGTCATCATGTTCCATAGTTTTTTCAATTCTCTATCAAGGTCGAGGTACTTATTCTTCTTTTCACATTCTTTCAGTTTTATTCTGTGGCGGGCCGGGACAGGAAAGTCCACAATTTTGCAAATTCTCTTTTTTTGTTGATTATTATAAGGTCTGGTCTTCTGGCCGAGATTAGGTGATCTGTGTATATGTCGAAGTCCCAAAGGAGTTTATGTATGTCATTATCTAGGACAGGTGCTGGGTTGTGCATATACCATTTGTTTGTATGGTCAAATTTAAATTTCTTGCACATTTCCCAGTGGATCACCTTGCCCACCCAGTCGTGTCTAGTCTTATACTCCTTCTGTGCTAATTTGCTTCATTCGCTTATTATGTGATTGATCGTTTCGTCTCTGTCACCACATAGCCTACATTTGCTATTTTGTTGAGTCTTATGTATTCTCACTTTGATATGATTGGTCTTTATGGCGTAGTTTTGTGCTGCTATTCTGTTTTTCTCTTTAGGCTTCCTTTTCTTAGCCAGGTCCAGGTTTTGTCGTGTGAGATGTTGTTTATTAGTCGTTTAAAATGCCCATAGAGTTGCTTTTTGTTGTTGTTGTTGTTGTTGTTATTCTTCTTCTTCTTCTTCTTCTTCTTCTTATTATTATTATTATTATTATTATTATTATTATTCTTTGTGAGTTTTTTCATGCCAGATATAAATGACGGTCTTTCACTGACGTGTAAATGACTGCAAAGCTCCAAGGTTCTGCCGAATATTCTTGTTAATCTTAACAATAAAGTGGTTTGTTTGCTTTCGATTCTTCCTCTGATCTCTAATTACTCTAGTCTACATTCCAGGTTCTTAATGACTATTCCAAGGGCTCCAACTACCATTGGTATCACTGTCACCTTCATGTTCGACAATTTTTTTCTAACTTCTGACATTTTATTTGCTTCATTTTATTTAATTGAAATTTCATTTTATTTCATCTTATTAAAACTTTTCAGATGACTTTATCAATTTTTTTTTCTCTTATCTACATTTAGATATAAGTTTTACACACACACACACACACACACACACACACACACACACACACACACACACACACATACACAAACGCACATAC
>CAUZXS010002369.1:45000-48079 GCA_963585895.1 Sepioteuthis lessoniana | reverse complement strand
TCAAAAATAATACTTGATACTTCCCTGTTTAACACTCAGCATTATAAGGTACGTATCAAGGTAAAATGGAGTAATCTAGGGAAAAGTGTTGCGCCCTCCCCTACAGTTTCGAGTGAGTTTTCGAGTCGCCCTCGACTACGGTTGCCAACTTTACTTATATATATATATATATATAACCGAAGTAAATAAATGTGACAAAGCATTTTCCTTAAAAAAATGCTTAACAAATGCCTTTTCACATTTATTTACTTTCGGTTGTATATATATATATATATATATATATATATATATATATATATATAAGTGAAGTTGAATATATATACCCATTTCACTTCGTGAGTATATATATATATATATATATATTTAAGCAAATTTTTTAAGGACGATAGATCACTGTTTGCTTATCATTTTTAATTTTATTTTTTCAAAACTCCTTGTTATTTTTCTAGTGTCGGGATCTAGATGGTAAAGAAGTTGTCCCATATCTTCTGCCCCAGCGCTTTTTCACTGTTGAGTTTTATGACGACCAAAAGTATGCTCGAAAGCGTTTGGGAAGAAGATATGGGACAATTCCTTTTCCATCTAGATCCTGATATTAGAAAAATAATAAGGAGTTTTGAAAAAATAAAATTGAAAATGATAAACAGTGTTCCATCGCCTTTAACAAACTGGCTTGAATAATTACTTACTGCCTAAATATTCACTCTTCAATGTATATATATATATATATATATATATATATATATATATATGTGTGTGTGTGTGTGTGTGTGTGTGTGTGCGTGTGTGTGTGTGTGTGTGTGTGTGAGACCATAATCCAACATAAACCGTATATCATAGCGAGATTCTAATAAGAACAATGATATTGTAACTTAGAGAATAATGGAGTTTTCAGTCGAATTGCAAGTGAATGAGAACTTTGCCGGTTATTTCTTGGGGCTAGATGTCATTTTCAATAATAATATATATTCTTGATACGACGAAGATGAAATGCTAATTATAATCTTTCACTCCTACCTAAATAGAAGTATCAGATCATCATGGACTGTTCTTACGATGTGAACCCGACGGCCTCACGTGTCGTCTAGCATTTATCTAATTGTAACGCAGCAAAAACAGCATGATGAGGTTTAATGAGGTTTAGGAGTAGTGTTGGAATGCAGAGGTCAAAAATAGTGGGGTGGTCTCGTTTTGGGGTAATTTCTATTTTTATCAGACCCCTGTTAAAATAAAAGCTATGGATGGAGTTCACATTAAGATAACGCTTCACTTTCAGTTTCTTTATTCCCAAACATGTTTGATTGATAAATATCGACTATTATACGAGTATATATGACGTGTGTTTCAATGTACTGATTTTGTTCTTGTCTTTGGAGAATGGTATGGATAATAAATACAAAAGACTGTGAAGCTAAGAATCTTGGATAAGTCAATTTGTTGCTTTATGATCATATTTCTTAGATGTATATGTGTGTGTGCGTGTGCGTATATGTGTGTGCGCAGTATATATATATATATAAAATTGTGCATACGTATACTTATGGGTATATATGCTTATATATGTATATATGTATATATATAAAAGAGGTATATTCATATATATATATATATATATATGAGGAATATATATGTATGAATATAAAAAACTACATACACATGCTCTATTCGTTTGACAGAAGGTATATCAGTATATAATCATGAAACGCTACCTAAACGTTAAAATTTATAACACTCATTGTCAACTTTGCCAAGAATAATTCCCTCCACTATAAAAAAAAAAAAATCAGTAACACACATATGCACTCATATACATACACATCCACACGCTTACACATCCACACGCAAACACACTAAGACACACACGCAGGTGTTTGGGCACATGCATAAAAATTGAAATCTACAAAATAAAAAGTATATGTATATATATATATATATATATAGTGCAATTAGAAGGAAACTAAAACCTGATTAAATTGTTATTATAAATTTATTTCGGCAGAGAATATCATGATACTCTCCGTCTCATCAGATGACAGTCCATGTTTAACTTATGGTGGAAAAACAGCAAATATGGATTACAGTCTATATTTATATGAAAAAAAAAAGGATGTAAGAAAGAAAAGTTGGAAAGAGGAATCAAAAAATATTCACACACACCATTCATACAAAAACATACATTCATACATATTCGTAGAGGAATAAAAATTAAATATTAAACATTGAAAATTAAGTAATTACTAACAAATATTCCTGTTTGTCTAATTATATATATATATATATATATATATATATATATATATAATTAAAACATATATATATATATATATATAATTAGACAAACAGGAATGTTTGTTAGCAATTACTTAATTTTTAATTTTTATAATATATGTATTATATATATATATATATATATATATATATATATATATATATATATATATATATATATATTAGATAGATAGATAGATAGATAGATATGCAATTTTATCTAAAGGGTCACAAATTATATTCTTAGATGCGTATATGTATGTACAATAACAAACAAAAGCAAGCACATACACACATAGACATATATATATATATATATATATATATATGTGTGTGTGTGTGTGTGTGTGTGTGTGTGTGTGTGTGTGTGTGTGTGTTACTATACACATATATATATATGCAGAGAAAGAGAGAGAGAGAGAGAGAGAGAGAGAGAGAGAGAGAGAGAAAGAGCGAGAGAGTGAGAGAGTGATTGAGACAAAATGACAGAAAATAATAATAAAAGAAAAGCAAAGTTTTTGCTTAAATGATTACTCTATGTTTTTATGGCGAAACCGTTATAAAACCGAAAATATTCGAAATATATTCTTTCTCGTAATTGTGTACTCCGCATGGAACTTCCAGTAATGAATCTGAAAAGTTCATTATATATATATAGAGAGAGAGATAGAGATAGATTGGTAACTAGAAAGATATAAAGTAAAACACCATACACACACACACACACACACACACACACATATATATATATATATATATATATGAATCTATATGTAAATAAAATTCTGTCATATTTACACGCATCCATACA
>CAUZXS010002369.1:37500-40000 GCA_963585895.1 Sepioteuthis lessoniana | reverse complement strand
CTGGCGCTACCAAGCAGCTTTTGCCAACGGACAGGGTATCTAAAAGAAATATATATATATATATATATATATACGCCAGATCAACTGATGGATAGATATACTCACATATATATATATATATATATATATTGTAATGGTTAGCAAGCTAGACTAGTAAACATTCGCGAGTGAGTTCGAGTCACATAAGGTGCCTCATTCATACGGCCTTGTGCCATGTCTAAGCAAAAAACTCAGTTAATTCATATATCTATATACATAAGTTCACAGCAACATACACACACGTCACACGCTGCGCGTAATGCATCACGGACCAGAAAGCTAAAAAAAATTAATTACGATAGGCATATTAGCCAATTATAAGCGATATAAATTTTTACCATTCCGTTCTTTTCCTTGCTTAGATAGCTTGTGAGATAAGCTCTGTTAAGCTTTCTAAAATCGGTCAAAAATGTCTGTATTCTTGAATATCTCTGTTTTTGCAAAGTTTGTTAAGCTTCGCGATTTTCCTTCCGTTGTTAGTCACTAAGCATAGCTCGTCTGGCGCTTGTATGGGGCACCCAGTGAAAACCAAACTCACGAACAATGTTCTGTCTTTAGAGTAAGCTATTCATTATAACACGTGATTTATGTGTGGGTTGTAACGAATTGCATAGATTTATTATTTCTATTTTTACTTTGATTTTTCTTTGGTTGATTTTATTGAATTATACGATTATATTTTTAGAATTTGTAAAATATATTTCTTTGGCTTTGAAGATCGCATTTATGTTTTTTTCTGGAAGAGGAGAGCGGGGCCAACAACGTAAATTTGCTTAGAGCACTCAGGCTAGAAGCATCTCTGTATATCCTTCTCTGTCTTTGTTTTTGTTTGTCTGTCTGTCTGTCTGTCTGTCTCTCTCTCTCTTGCAGACGAACCAAATCAATCTAATATATATATATATATATATATATATATATATATATATATATATATATATATTACGCAAATAAGAAGAGGATATTAAAAAAGTGCCTGATGCTACTATAGGAGAAGAGATTAAAAGCCTAAAGTATCAAAAATATGTAATCTTAAAGTCCGTTACTAAAAGTTCCAGACCGATCACACAATCGTCAGAAATATATAGATGATAGTGTGTGTTTGTTGGTTAGTTTCTTTGTTTAATGGCCTATCAACCCTCATGGGTTATCTAATGCCAAACCCATCCTTCTAGAAGAACAGCGGTGATGCTATTTAACCCATAGCTGGGAGGATAAGAGGGTTAATACCTTTCCCCAGGGTATTTGTCCGAAAGTGAATGTAATAGCGTGATTGGAGTTCGAACTCGCTTATTACAATTCCGCAGTCCAGCACTTTAACCATAATACCACGAGGACTCTGTGTGTGTGTGTGTGTGTGTGTGTGTGTGTGTGTGTGTGTGTGTGTGTGTGTGTGTGTGTGTGTGTGTGCGTTACTTTAATTTTTATTCCATATTTTATTTTTTAACTTCTTACGCATAAAATATAAACAAATAAAAAATAATTTTTTCATTTAAAAAAAGTAATGTGCTCAATATGAAGTGAAGCTGTTATATATATATATATATATATATATATATATATATATATATATATATATATATATATATATATATATATTATGTTTCGTAGATTATTCTTTTTAGTTTTACTTGTGACAATCTGTTTTATGGTCTCAAATTTTCAAACAAGGTAGCAGTGATAAAGGTATTTTTAGTTCTTGGATCTTCATTTCACGCTTTTGTTTGTTTTGTTTTTACTTTTTTTGCGGGGGGTCTTTTTTATGTCACGTCTCTTTTCCTCTGTATTTTTTCACCGACTTTCCTTAGGTTGCTTTTTTGCTGTTGCATTGCTTTATAGTTGGAACTTGTTCTCATGTCAGCATTTCTAAATAAGTTCGTCCTTTTTATTCAGTAAATTTTCTTTGTTTTTGAATGTGATTATACGCTATTTTGTTTCAGTGCATAGAATGAAATATTTCATTCCTCAGTTTTGAGTTTTCCTGTTATTATGCTCCTTTCTATCATTGGGTGTTCATTTTATTTTCTTATCTGCCAGACGTATTTTGAAGAAGTGGTATTATTTTTTTATTCAGTGATTTAATGTGATTATAAGATCACGTTTTCCATTGTCTTTCAATAGTACCGATATATATTAATTTAAATGCCTTATTTTCTTTTGTTGCAACCTTGGCTTGGTATATTATTTTTGTTTTTCTGCAGTTTCCACTTAACTGACTAGGGATTTTGTCTCTGTAGTTGCATGTTCTCAGTGTTTATTTTTTCAGCATCTTTTTTTAAATTAAAAGTTCAGTGTTGTCTGTACAGCTGTTCATGACGATAAACTAGCTGTTTTTTTTAATGGAAAGCCATGAAGCAGACTGCCTCAAACAAAACCATGAACTATTTTAGATTATAATATAAAACTCAATATATATGTATATACATACATGTATATATATATATATGTATATATATATATATGA
>CAUZXS010002369.1:30000-32500 GCA_963585895.1 Sepioteuthis lessoniana | reverse complement strand
CCTTAAGATCCCACGGAATTTTGTGTTTCTATTTTACCAGAACAGATTGTTATTATTATTATTATTATTATTAACTTTTTCACCCCAAATTTAAGAGGTGGTTTTACACTGAAGACTGAAAGACAGTGAGTTTCCCCGAGTGTCCATGGCCCAGTTGGTTGGGGTGCAGAATACCCCGACTGCATCTCTGGAGAAAGGTAAGACTCCTCCAACGAGTGTCCTAGATATGACAACAATCTGATGGTGAGGCATCCGTAATGCTGAAGCTTTGGCGAATGCGGAGTACCCTTTCATTGTCTTCTCTCCCAGGTCCACTCTGGCCTGGAGTGGTGGCACCAGATAGGGTCCTATTTTCGGGTCAAATAGAACTAAACTGTGTACTTATGCAAGAATTAGTATGACCTTTAACTTCATGTTCCAATGATTTTTTTCGTTCTCTGTCAAGATGCAGGTATTTGTCTGTCTTTTCGCTATCTTTTATTTTCACTCAGTAGACTGCTGGAACGGTAAATTTCACGAGACGATGTTCTTTTCTTCTTGTTAATTAGTACTTGGTCTGGTTTTCTGACTGTGATTAGGAGATCCATTTGAACCTCAAAATCCCATATAATTTTATGGGTTTCATTTTCAAGGACAGATTTTTTTTTCAGCACCATTTGTCAACATGATGAAATTTTAATGTCTTGCACAATTTCCAGCGGGTCACCTTTAACGCCCAATCGTGCATAGTCTTGTAATCCTTCAGTAAAAGATTGCAACATTTGATTATTATTATTATTATTATTATTATTATTATTATTATTATATCTATTTTACTCTTTTGAGAGGTAATAGAGTATGAGAGACAGCAAGTCTCCTCAAGTCTCCAGGGCTCTTCTCAGTATTCTAGCCGATTTTAATTATGCTGTGCATTGGATGGTTTCCATTTGTCTCCTTATTTCCAAGTTCTCCAGTCCCTTTACCAATCTTTTGGTGACTGTACCGAGCGCATCGATTACAATTGGTGTCACCGTCACTTTCATATTCCATAGTTTTTCAATTCTCTTGTAAGGTCTAGGTACTTATCTCTCTTTTCGATTTCTTTCAGTTTTATCCTATGGTCAGCCGGGACGGCAAAGTCCATCATTAGGTAGATTCTCTTTTTTTGTTAACTATCACTATGCCTGGCCGTCTGGCTGACATTAAATGATCCGTTTGTATCTTAAAATCCCAGAGACTTTTGTGGGTCTCATTTTCTAGGACAGATTCTGGGTTGTGCATAAACCGTTTGTTCGTACGTTCAAATTTAAACTTCTTGCACACTTCCCAGATCAACTTCCCACCCAGTCGTATCTAGTCTTATACTCTTTTTACGCTAACTTATTGCATTCGCTTATTACGTGATTGATCGTTTCATCTCTATTATTATTATTATTATTATTATTATTCGCTTTAAACTTTACTATTTGCTTTTAAGTTCTATGTGGTTGCATTTTATCAGCAGAATTCATGTTATGATTAACTGAAAATAGTTTCTCTTGTTTTCGTTCGAGCCAAAGCATTTTCAATTCTTTCGGCTGGGATTGTGGATCGAAATTAACAACCCGCTCCCTACGTACATTTTTGTTTTGAATTGCGTAATTCTTTTTTATTTTTGATATTTTCCGTTCCTCTTAAAAAATAAATACTGCAGATAAAAGGAAATTAAAATTAATTTCTAAATAAACGGAAGTACTTTATAATTAACATTTTAGAGTTATTAGCCTAGAGAAACTATTAGGGTTGGAGAGTATACGAGCACCTTATAATTTTGAGATTCAAATTCGATAGAAAATAATTTCATTTTGTAAGAATTTTTGGCTTTTTTAATGGTATCACGATAACGAATGTCTCGCTATAATGTGCAGATGTTTTTATTTGTTTGTTTTGTTTGGTTTGGTTTTTGTTTTTACTGCATTCGTGTTGTATTAATAGAAAAATCAGATCAATGTACACAATATAATTAAAATCACTACTTTGCTAAATATGGGGCCATTACAAGGAATGGAAATCTTAATCAATAATTGTCTGGGTCCAATTTGATCAATTTTTAATGCGGGCTTATTGTATCCTCATCAAAGACTAACGCTACAAAGTCTTTTTTTCATTACTTCCAAAAAGTAATCAATAGTATTTCTGTAATTTACAATTTTCAGTACTCAACTGATCTTTTTCAAAGTATATATATATATATATATATATATATATATATATATATATATATATATATATATTCTATGTGTGAGAGCTCATGTGTTTCGCACACACACACACACACACACACACACACATATATATATATATATATATATATATATATATATATGTCTGTGTCTGTGTGCTTATGTGTGTATGTGAGCTCTCGTGTTTCTCACTCACACACACATACAAACACACTCATATATCTGTGTTTGTGAGCTCACGTGTTTCATATATATATATATATATATATATATATATATATATATGTATATATATATGT
>CAUZXS010002369.1:22500-25000 GCA_963585895.1 Sepioteuthis lessoniana | reverse complement strand
TGATTAATATTAAGAATAGTTACTTGAAGATGTAATTACCTACAAAAAACTTTTTTAGTTATTCGAAACCATATAAATGCGTGAAAAAAAACAAACTTACTTCGGCATCAAATAACTCGACAAGGGTTGACATGCCGTAAAACTAACTTTTTCTATAAACCCGCTCAGTAAACCATGGTGGTTTAAACCTTTAATATCTATCAGTTCGGAAATTAAGGATCTCATTATTTTTAATTTTGTGCATTTACTAATGATAATCTTAAAACTTAAATTCCGAAAAACATACCTGCCGAAAATCAAAATCAAAATTTTCCATTTCTTTATTTTTAGATCTGAATAAGACAGAAAAGAAAATTTCTATCTTATAGTTCAGCTCTAAAAATAAAGAAATTGAAAATTTCTGACAATTCAAAATAATGAAATGGAATTTGTTAAAGCTTTTAAATCCTGGAATTTAATTTAACTCTGGAAATTAAATAATAATTTGCCTGTCGAATACATCGATTGTTGACCACTTTGGAACAGCAGTTACTGTTAGCAACATGAGGCTTCTGTGTAAAGCTTAGTAAATTACAACTTAATATGGGTTCTTATTGGCTTATTCAATTAAATGTCATTTGTTTATAAATATCTCCTTTAAAAAGCCAAGATATTTTTTGGTTGTTTTCTTTCATTCTTTAAAAAAAAAAACGAGGGAGTTCGTTGCAGTGCAATAGTCAATGAATTTCGCAAATAGATCAACCTCTGGTCTTATTCGGCAAGTAAGTCATTTCTAGTAAATAAGGTACTTCGTAGCACTTAATCTAAATGATTAGCGAGCTAGTCATATGTGTCAGTTACTCCTGAGTTCAATCTTCACTCGATGCCAAATCTTGAATATAATTAGTTTTTGTTAAATAACACCTTGTCTGGGATTAAAGTGTAATGTATGTTCTTCTTTAGCCATGTTTTTTTCTCTTCCGAATGAGTTCAGGAAAATTTGGGGTGGATCTGGTCTCAGAGATTTTAATCCTATAACATTTATCGTCGGAGGAGGGATCGAAGGGGCCTAAGGCTAGAGTAACAGGGGTCGCTATTTTGGACCTTGCTCATGTTTACACACCCTCGTAAAACTATCGCATATCGCACCCAAAGAGAATGTTGTTAAACAGGACTTCACCGTAACGTAATGGTTACCAAGCTAGTCACGCTGATCAGTTATTACTAAGCAGGGAATTCGATTCTCACCAAGTGTCCCGTATTTGAGGCCTTGTACCATACATACGCAACTTATAAACAACAGTGCATACCAGCAAGTGACAAAGCTGATCCGATAAAGCCTTCAGAGGGCCCTGTTTCAAACCAAGAAACGGGTTTCTGTCTTTTGATCCGTATGTCATCTCTACTGTTAGTCTGACCGCGAAACATGCAGCGTTCCCCAGTGATTGACAATTTTAGCAACATGCACTTGCCCCCGAAAAGAAGTTTATATTGATGTTTATGCAAAATATAATTGAGGCATTTCTAAAATCTACAATCTCTCTGCAGAATTAGGCCAGTCAGTGCTTGTTTCAGTCAACAAAGAAATAGCCTAAAATAACATTCGCAGCAGACAAGAAAAAAACTTCAAAAGCGCCGAACTGTCTTCCCTATTGTCAATGGAGTACAAGGGACATTTCTAGAAAGCAGTGAACCGATTAGTCACGGAAGCAGTCGGAAAGTAATACAAGCAATTGTACTTTTCAAAACAGTAAGAAAAATAAAACCTGAATTGATAGTTAATTTACTACCACTTGATCCTCAGGAGTAAAATGATCAACAGGAACTCAAGCGAGAAGAACTGGTTAAGAGGGAGACATTCTGTGGAAACTGCAAGTGAAATTAGAAAACTTGCTGTCGCTTGATCTCCCCAATAATGTCTCCTGTACGTTGTTGTAGTAGTAGTAATAGTTAAAAAAAAGAAATCAGCTAATAGTGATACGAAAAAAAGCAAATAAGCGAATAATAATAATTATGATAAGAAAGAAAGACAAAAAGAAAGAAAGAAAGAAAGAAAGAAAGAATAAGAACAAGACATGAAGAAGAAAAAGAAAAATGATAAAAAAAGAAGAGATAAAAAAAAATTGAAAAAAAAAGAGCATGTCATCTTATGTATTTTACCGTTCCCAGTGGAACACGGAGTGAAAAGACAGACAACTACTTGGACCTTGCAAGAGAAATTTTTAAAAAATTGTGGAACATGAGAATGAGTGTAATACCAATTATAATTGGTGAACTTGGAACCGTCTAAAAATTTTGGAAAAAAACCTAGTGGAATTAGAAAACAGAGGAAGAATCGAAACCATCTAGATCGGCTAGAATACTGAGAAGAGTCCTGGAGGCATGAGGAGACTTACCGTCGTTAAGAGTCCGGATGAAAATGGGAAGAAGAAGAAGAAGAAGAAGAAGAAGAAGAAGAAGAAGAAGAAGAAGAAGAAGAATTGGATACTCATAATAACAAGACAAGAAAGAAAGAAAGTAA
>CAUZXS010002369.1:7500-17500 GCA_963585895.1 Sepioteuthis lessoniana | reverse complement strand
AATTAAAAGTATTTAAATTGTTGGATATCAGTTATAAATATATCTATTGATTATAGTATTGATCGTTTAAAAGATTATCAATTTATTTAAGGTGCACTAAAATTAAAGATATATTTGTTTAAAAAAAAACGATTGTTTTCTTCAAGATATAAGATTTAAAAATTGCTATTTAAAAGTGAAGTTAGCCTGGTGATAATTATCTAAAAGGTGAGATAGATTATGTTCTCGGCTTTGTATTGTAGTTTATCTTAGTCGTAGACATTATTTACAAAATAGCTGAGCTTAAATATATGATAAACCCGTTAAATAAAGCCGGAACAAAGATATGCGATATTCTATAACAAGCGGAGAACATAGACCAGTTTACATAGATACTGATAAATATATACAAATATACGTATAAATAGAAATAAACACATTTGATTTATATCTATGTTCACACAATTAGGACGTGTTTGAAGTTTGTTTTGGGTGTTAGTTTATTTTTTTTATTTTTCTCTGAGCAAAGATCTTTTTTTCCCTCTTAAAGCTCTTAAATCAAAGCCAGATAATTGCTCCTCTTAAAAGAATAAGAGGGAAATTGTATTTCTATAATTAGTTATTTAGTGGCAATTTTTTTCGCCAATACAAAATTAGATAGATAGATAGATAGATAGATAAATAGATAGATAGATAAACTGGAAAAATAAGAAACGTAGAAAGGTTAATCACAATTAGGTGGTAAGGATACCCTAAGAAATCTCAGGAAATTTGACCAATAATTTCAATATAGTGCACACTTCCAATTTTACTAAATACAACCGTAAAAAATAACGTAATAGATATATTTATAACGATATCTACTGATATATTATATCCATAGGCTAGCATACACGTATCTATATATATATATATATATATATATATATATATATATATATATATATATATATACTCTATGATAAGGCCAGCATTAGAGTGTCATCAGTCGCGATTCTTAGAGCACATCAAGTTTTTCCTGACGCGATCTTAGTGTTGTATACTTTAAGAATCTGCAACACGCAAGCCGTTGCAAACTTTTTATTTGCAACGGTTGCAGATCGGATTATCATTGCTCTTTCAGTTTACCACAGTAATAATTACAACTACAGTTATTACCATTACCGTTATTACTACTATTATTACTACTCTTTGGGTTATATTCTTAATAACCACGACGCCTTAAACTTGGGCAAAATTTGGGGGCTAGACGCGCCTAAATTTGACGTTGGCGTCGGCGGAAGTAGTCAGAACGGCGGCGTTGACAGCACTGACGTCGGCAGCGTTGACTGTGTCGGAGTTGGCGGCGGCCAAGGCGGCCGGGCACCCCCGGGGCGGCAGCGTGGAAATTGCCGACCTGCTGCGGGCCAGGAGCTATTATTACTCAAGCTACAACAACGGTTATAACGTTGTCGACGTGCCGGCGCCCAACTCCATGGACTCGCTAAACGATACGCTGTGTCTCGATGAACTGGTCAGCGAGGCGTCCGCAGCAGCTGCAGCAGCCGCAGCCGCCGCGGCCGCCGCCGCTACCACCACCGGCGGGGGTGGGGGTCCGCCGCCGCCCTCTCATCACCCTCACCACCAACACCACCCCCACCATCAACAGCACCATCACCAACACCACCAGCAGCACCACAGCCATCCTGGGGCCCAACCACACCCGCCACAGGGTCCGCCACCTTCGGGTATGACAGTGGTACAGCATTTGGACGCACGGACTAGTACAAACTCTTCAAGTGGTGGTACGACTTCACCTGATGGTCACTACAATGGCTCTGGTAATG
The DNA here is from genome assembly GCA_963585895.1 of Sepioteuthis lessoniana. Lineage (NCBI taxonomy): Eukaryota > Metazoa > Mollusca > Cephalopoda > Myopsida > Loliginidae > Sepioteuthis > Sepioteuthis lessoniana. The sequence continues at coordinate 15,695 of CAUZXS010002369.1, read as the reverse complement.
GCAGCTCGAACAGCAACACCGGCTCAAACAGCAGTAACAACAACACCAACAATAGTCAAACGAATACCAGTAGTCACAATAACAACAACAATAACAACAATAGCAGTAATACGGGTATCAGTTCCCGGTGTAATACGTCTCGACAGTCGACCATCACGTTATCGGACACCCCAACGGAAAAATCAGGTAAAAAAAAAAAACTTCTTTATCTTTTTTTTTCATTTTATTATTATTATCATCATTATTATTATCGTTGTTGTTGTTATTAATGTCTGGGCACCGGAGATCCATTCACCGCACCGAACCTCCCCTATACACTTTAAGGAAGAATCTTCGGTATACCATGATGTTTATAATTTCCTATTGATATGTTTTAGGCAGGTTTGTTTTTTATTTTGTTTTGCAGCGAGCTCCGGGAATATACAAAAAAATGCAATTGAATTTAATCTTCCAAATTTGAATAACCGGAGATGATGTCTACTTTTAAATCTGTTTGATTTTATCTTCTTACAAATATTTCAATGTTTTTGAAAATGTTCTCCTGTTTTTGAAAAAAACTTTTTTCTAGCGCATAAAATATTAATCGATAGTCATAAAAGCCAAATTTTCTCCTATCTGAAATTGGAGGTCCTTCTCTAAAAATCTCATATTATATTGATATTAAGAAATCAGTTATATGCGTGTGTGTGTGTGTGTGTGGTCCAAACGCAAGAAAAATATTGAGTAATACGCTATATTTAATATTGCAAAACTTTTGTTTTAAAATTTCAAGTTTAAGATCTGACCGACATCAATAAAAACATTAAACACTTTTGGGGGATAGATTTCTCATATATTTTGGGTAAATCTTTGCAAAAAAGCACACATATATATATATTTCTTTTAGAAAAACAAAAATCGGTCACATTAGGATTATAAATTTATTTCCATCCTGTTATGGGTATTGATATGAATCAATTACACCAAAAAATAACAGGACTTCATCCATTAGATCTGAAGAAGTCCTGTTATTTTTGGTGTTATTGATTCGTAACAGGATGAAAATAAATTTACAATCCTAATGTGACCGATTTTTGTTTTTCTTAAAGAAATTATTGCTCTGTGATGTCATTTACAAGGAGGTCTTTACCAGGAAAATTTAAATGTTCATAGTTGAATGATTTTTGTCCTGACGCAATTATTCCCGCTTCCGGTTTAACTTGACTGAATAATATATATATATATATATATATATATATATATATTTACGTATATATACTCTACAGTTTGTATATGGATAAAAATATGCACACCAATATATATATATATATATATATATATATATATATGCATATGACTACGCGCAAAATGCTGTATATAAAAACACATACCTGAATCTATATGTACTCATATATATGAATATATATTCACTTATATTTACATAACAATGCTTACTAAATAATTAAGAAAATGTGGAACTTTGTTGTGAATTTGGTAATTTTTCTTTTGATATATATATATATATATATATATATATATATATATATATATATATATATATATGTATATTCACGATGATTCTTCAGTATCTGTTGACTAGAATTTATATGGTACGGATAAATTAACTTGGAATACTTATAACTCAGCTGTAAGCATTCCTTAAATGTACCTTCATATTTCAAGATTGTCAAATAAGGAAAACTTTGTGTATGTATATATATATATATGTGTGTGTGTGTGTGTGTGTGTATGTGGCTTCATATATATATATAATTGTATGATTTTCTTTTCATCTAACTAGTTAATTTACATCTATAAATTCCATTTAGCTTGTAAATAAATGTTGATATATATATATATATATATATATATATAATCACTGCATTTTATATGCTTATGTTTGTCTGTGTTTTTGTGTGTCTATAAATACTCATTTATGGGGTAATGTATACATATATCTACATATATATATACATATATATATATATATATGTGTGTGTGTGTGTGTGTATGTGTGTGTGTGTGTGTAATACATGTAGCAATAAAAATGTTTTATAAAATTTAGAGTGTGTCTATGTGGGAGTAAAAGCGAATTTATGCGTGAATTTTCGCACTTGTGCTATTATTAGAATGGTCTGCATAATGTTAAATCGTTTGAACGTATTTATTAGCTCTCCAATTAATCCGAAATAGTCAGAAGTTTGTTTATTGAAGTACATACGTGGTGATTGCAAAAAATACTTAGTTCTAACGGCATTCACTTTCAAAGGCACCTTAAGCGCTTGGTAATAAATCCGTATTTTGCCCCTATTAGATGTGAGGGTGGGTTCTTTCCTGGAAGGTGTGGTAGCCCTTTTAGAACCAAACATATTATACGCTCACTCACCCGGTACGAATGCCAGGATCAACATTTGGTGTGTATATATAATACACATTGCATATTGATCCTGTATTTTAATACTCCACCTCATACAAACAATTAGTGGTTATAACAATCAGTGGATATCTAATTTGCATAATTTTTCCTTTTTAAAGCGGGTTTTAATGAATAACTGTTCTGTGTTATTCATTTGTAATTTTATTGTTTTATTTACATAAATGATGACTATAGTCTTTAAAAAGAAGTCAAAATGTTATTGTCTTTCATTTTTTAAAGTTTTACTAAACGAGTGTTATTTTTTGGGCCTTTTAAAAATACGCTGCTCACTCAGATGCGCATGCGCGATTAAACAGAAACGAAATGAGAAATTAAAAAAACAAATTGTTTTGTGATGACTATAATAAAAACAAAACAACACACACACACACACACACACACACACACACACACACACACACACAGATATATATATATATATATATATATATATATATATATTGATGATCTTCATTTATCTATGGTATTACTCAGGTTCTCTTGGGGTGAGGTATTTATATATAAAAGTCTGAAACGGAAACTAACCATGGCTTGTTTTCATTTTTTAAAAATTTGCACGATGGCAAAGTGAAACTCAATCTGGAAAAAAAATCGTAGCGAAGTGCCGGTAAAACAGCTAGTATATATATATTTCATTTCTCTACGTGGTAGTTTCCCATGAAATAAATATTATCACTTATATTTTAGTAATTTATTTAAAAAAGATCTTGGTTATCTCAGCTCATAAGTTTTAATCGTAAGAATGGCTGTCTGTAAAGGAGAGGATGTTGGAAACAAAAATATAGGAAAATAGTAGGATTAAAAGAGAGAAAATAAAAGTGATACTTGACACTTCCTGTAACGATCAAAAGGTAGGGTAGGTGAGGAGAGATATGCATATAGAAAATGAATTTTAAAACTGATACAAAAAGCAGGAGACATGTAGGTTGTTCAGAAACATCAGCAGAATCTCATTTTAAAGAAATCCTCTCGTACAGTATATTCATAAAAAATCCAAGGCGGCTCTTATGGATATATAACTCTGATTTTCATGCTTCTAAAATCCAGATTTCTTTTTTTCTATACTATACTATATATATATATATATATATATATATATATAATGGATCACTTCATGACCTGGTCGTTTCTTGAGTGAATATTTAAATGCAAATATACCAACGGTATTTTAATGATAAAAGGAAGTCTTTAAAGAAATTGATTACATCTGTTAAATATATTCTTTATTTTATTTTATTTATTTATTTTTTTTTTTTTCTTTTTAATCAAGAATCAGTTAACGCTTCCTGTATAGAATCTCTTCTCATTGCTTCTGCTCTTAAACTGACAGAACCATTTGGTATGTACAAAAGTTTTCACCCATAGAAAACCAGTATTCACGAAAGAAGAAAGTAGAAAAAGAAGAGAAATAGTATTTGCTGAAAACACTTGATGGGGATAGTGAACTTACCTTAAAAAGTACTCTTCCGCTCAACTCTAAAAAGTAAACAAGAAGAAAAAAAAAAAAAAGCAGCGAAATAACAGCAAAGCAATAAACTTCAGTATTAGGTATAACTTTATTGAATGATAGTTTTCATTCACACTAGTTTTAATCACACAAACTTTTATTCATGGTAGTATTCATTCACACTTATTTTTATTCACACAAGTTTTCATTCAATCTAATTTTCGTTCACATTAGTTTTAATTCAGTCTCAAATTTTCAAGAAAAACCACGTTTTGCATGGACCTAAGGCATCTCATGACATCATCAAATTGACTTTTTATATTAATTTGGGATGTTGTCATTTATTTGGATAAATTTTCTGGTCTACTCCTGTTTTTTTATATTTCGGCACTAGTACACTCCAATCTTTCTCGGATATTGTGTTGAATTTAGCGATGTTGAAGCCGGTTTTTTAAGAAGCAACAAACCAAGAAAACTTTCATTTACTAATACTCACCTTTTTAAATAATTTTCTTTAATTATATCTCATCACCCAATCGTATCTATTATAAATTTGATATTGTTTTTTTTTTTTGGCGATTTATACCGATTTTATTTTATTTAATTGATCAATACGTTCATTCATTTAGTAATATAATCTAACCAATAGTCTGATTGATATTGTTAATCATCAAATGAAGCACTTTTGTTCTATCTTCAAAAGTTTATGTGTGTGTGTGCGCGCGTGCACGCGTGTGTGTGTACAAAGTCTATGCGTGTCTATGTCATATCGGAAGAAAGTGAAACTAGTTTATGAAACAATAGTATTGTACACTGACTTAATACGAGTGTGTGTGTGAAAAGGAAACGACAAAAATCTTGTATATCAGAGTTGCTAAGAGAAGCCAAGTTACGAGGAGAAAAGATATATGAAAATCACCTCTTAGTCACCTTTTTTACCATTCTAGGCATAAGTGGTTGGCGCTTTACAATCTTGCTTTCCAGTATTCAAAATGCCTGTTATATTCATCTCGAATTTGATTCAAAATTTCTTTCGACTTTTGCGTTTTTGAACCTCGATAGTGCTTGGAATTCGTGCAAAATAACATTTTCCCAGACACGAAAATTTTTTAATGTTCATCAATTCAAAATGTACCGAACAATCGATAATCGATCATTTTTTAAGAAAAAAATAAGTCCCATTTTTAAGTCGTATTCTTCAATCCCTACATACATGCATACATGAATTATATATACCCACAGGAACATTATCTATTTCTCTCTCTCTCTCTCTCTATATATATATATATATAAACATTCAAGTCTGAAAATATGGACATATTATTACTTCCTATCACAAACACCCCCCACACATCATATTACTTGCATATCTCTCCACACACAAATACACACATATATATGCAACCGAAAAAAATTTTTAAAACATATTAAGACAAAAACTTTTTTGTCTGATGATTGTCCTCACTACATAAAACCTAAGGTAAACTTCTTACTGTTCATAATTTAATATTTTTCCGAGCTGCAATGCTTGCTATATTTGTAGTAATGTCGAACACTTTTTCATGTAAATTTTTTTCCCTTTACTTTTTCCTATGTTTACATATATATATATATATAATTATTTTAATAGTGAATAATATTAGTAATATAGTTTGGTATATACATAAATAAAGAGTGCTCAGTATCGGTTATAGAGCATATGTATAATAGAGTAGACACGAAGTCACCGGCGCTGGGGGACAGTCAGTTTCGCGCCTATAAGATCATGAGACCAAGTCTAACTTATATATATATATATATATATATATATATATATATATGTGTGTGTGTGTGTATGTGAGTGTGTGTGTGTGTGTGTGTACAAAGTCGTTCAAGTGATTAACATATATCTTAATCATGCCATTGTTATAGCCATATATCTAAAAAGAGAAAGCGTTTTATTCATCATATGAATTAATTATGATTATTTATTAATTAATTGCAATCAATTATTAATTATTTTATTGCCTTCTCTACTAATAGCTTGCATTATTACTCTCTGAAAGTGACTATATATATATATATATATATATATAATTGTTTTTATTGTTTTGTGAAATTGAGAATTTTCGGTTTTATTCGGCACAATTACCTGTCAGACTTTCGTCAAAGTGCATCGATAAAAAAATCATAAATTTATTTTTATACGAATTATATATATATATATATATATATATATATATATATATATATATATATATATATACGCACACGTACCTTTGTATATAAGAAATAAATCTACATTGAGTGTGTACCAAACTTAGAATTTATGAGAACACTTAAAATGACACGGCATAGCAGTACAAAAGGTGTAATTCTTTTATTTATTAAGAAAATTATATTGAAATTTATATATAACTTGAAGTTATATATATATATATATATATATATATATATATATATTTGAATATCAAGTATATATATAATTGAAAATATATATATTTGAAATTCAAGTGACTAAAAGTTCCACGCCTATTTGTCAATGTTCAGAGGATTCAGTGGTGACCATGTTGTGGGCGTGACACTTTCAGTAACAATTTGCTTGTATTTTAAATACTCATTTTATTCATATAGGAGCTGTTTATGTTGTTAGTAAACATCTTTGACTTTGTCCTACGGGTCAATTTCTTTCTTCGTTGACAACAATCCCTAATTAATCACTCATATATATATATATATATATAATTTTTTTGGTTGGTCCAAAGAGCCAAAAAGTGAATATTTTAAAATGAATAGATTCACAAAGAGATTTATATCTTTTTAAATTTTTATTTTGTTCTTTCTGACATGCGTTTCTACCTTCTTGCTATCTTCAGAGAAGGTTTGATAATTTTGGCTTCAAATATACATAAACCGAAAACTAGCAAAAATTTTCAAACATTCTCTGAAGATATCAAGAAGGGAGAAACACGTGTAAGAAAGAAGAAAAAATTAATAAATATATAAATGTCTTTGTGTCACAATTCATTTTGATATATATATATATATATATATATATATATATATATATATATATATATATATACAAAGAGTAATTGCAGGTAATTCATCGTTCTCATATTACGACAGTCAGACAGACAGACAGACTGGATATTCTGCTAAGTATAATATAATTTTTGATGTAAATTGATTTCGGAGAATGTGTGCTGAAAGTCTTTGGTTTCAGGGTATATGTATATATATATATGTATGTATTGTATATATATATATATATATATATATATATATATATATATATATATGTATGTATGTATTTATCTGTCTGTCTGTCTATATATATATATAAACAAAAAGCACACAATAAAAAAGTCAAAGAAAATGTTGCAAAAAAACGAAAATGCAATAAAAATATGTGTGAGTGTGTGTGTATCTCTGTGTGTGCATGATTGTGTCTATATATATATATATATATATATATTGATATATATATATATTTATATATGTATAGGTTTATACGTATACATATATATATATATATATATATACACACACGAAAATGTACAAAAACACAAGGATTATTTGAAGACCTTGTGTTTTTCATTTTTGTACATTTTCATACGGTCAGATTTATTTACAGTTTCTCCCAAAATAAACATATACATATATATACAGGTATGTACTCACAGAGATACTCACGCAGACACTCACACACACACACACACACACATACACACACGCACACACAAATATATATATATACGCACACGAATGAATTTATATATATATATATGTATTTTTTAATAAAAATTTTTCGCATTAATTATTATTATTAATAGAAACGGATTGTTTCTCATGATTTTTATTGCACACACACGCGCGTGCGCACATATATATATATATATATATATATATATATATGTATACACACACATTATTCATTGCCATATATCTCTGTCGCTCTTCGGTAATTTAATTAGTTCTTCGAATGATTCAGTCCAGTTATATTTAACATGAATCTATAATAGATTGTCTCCACGGAAGTTCGTTGTCATGGAAAGCAGATCTCGTAGGTTACTTTGGGCAAAACAAACCTCAGACCCACTCTTTGTTTATCTACGTCTGTTTTTACATGCAGCACTGGGTGTGTATCACACTATATATTTTCGTTCACTTTCACTTCAAGTAAAGCATTTACTTTTTGTACTAAATCTTTCATTCGCTCCGATCTGGTGTCGACCATTTTTTTTTTTTATCTATCTGAATAAATATTTTCATATCTATCAGATATCAAAGGTTGAGATTAAATCAACAATGAGAAAGATGTTTTTGTTTTTTTTACTAAAAAAATATCAT
>CAUZXS010002369.1:0-2500 GCA_963585895.1 Sepioteuthis lessoniana | reverse complement strand
GCACGTGCGTGTGCACACACAAATAAATATATATGTGATCATTGAAAATTTGACAGACTACTATATATATATATATATATATATATATATATATATATATATATACATATATATATATATTTATATATATATATATATATATATATATATATATATACATATATATATATATATATATATATATATATATATATATATATATATATATATATAACATATGAGAATTATAATTCTCTAATATTTATTTTCGAGTTTGTTTATCGTTTTGCGAATCAGCCTAATTAAGAACAGTTTTAATTTATTTTGGGGAATTTTCTTCGTTTACATTCGTCTTATTCATGGTCCCATTTTTTTTTTTTTAACAATTGGAAAGTTCTACTGTTTTCGCCAAGCCTGTTCATATTATTTTCGCCGGGTTGGGCTAAGTGATTTCTTGGAGGGGCTAGACCCACTGCCACACTATTGGCGTCGGGTAAAAAGTATTGTTTATTTGGCATTATAAGTTTTACCGGCTGAGTAAAATATTACAGGTAATGACCAAGGGTGATCGAAAGCCTCACACTTATTGAAAAGTTTTGACTGTTAAATTTTAAAAATTGAATAAAAAATTCCTGCCTGTTGTACTTTATAAAATGCCTTGTTCGCACATACACACATGAGCCAAGAAAACGGGTCTCTTTACAGAATAATGAGAAATTCTGTTGTTATGGTAACTGACGGTGTTTCTAAATTTTCCAAACTCCAGTCCTCTTTCTCTCTATTTCAATATCTCTTCCATTCCAAATTACTCTCTCGTCTTCGCTTTCTTTCTTTCTTTCTTTCTTTTTCACATGGTTTGAAAGGATTTCAGTTAGCCTATTCCCTTACTTTCTTCACTCGTGAACAAGCCCGATGCCGCAATCTCGAACCTAGAGACACCCAGAAGTACCGATACTATTAAAAATCAACAAGAATACTGAGAAGTCCTGCTGTCTTGATGAAACTTATGTCACTGAGACCTCAGTGAAAAACCACCACTTAAAACTGATGTGAAAAACTTGCAAGTAGTAAAATGACAATCGATAATAATAATAATAATAATAATAATAATAATAATAATAATAATGACCAGACCTAGGGGTAATTAACAAAAAAAGAAAAAGAAAAGGGAAGAACTTGCTGTCTAGTGGATTTTGCTGATCCTGCAGGCAACAGACTGAACATCAAAGAAAGCGAAAAATAGACAAGTACTTCGACCTTGCTAGAGAAGTAAAAAGACGGTGATGGTGATAGCAGTTGTAATTGGTGCACTTGGAACGGTCCCAAAAGACTTGGAAGAAGGGAGGGGGATGGAAAATCAGAAGAAGACTCGAGAGCATCCAAACTACAGCATTGCTGAGATCGGCCAGAATACTGAGAAAAGTTCTGGAGACCAGTTGTGACTTGTTGTCACTCAGACTCGTATGAAAACTCACAAGAATTAAAATAATAATGACTTTTTTCTTTTTCTATTTCTTCTTTTTTTTGTGTAACATTTTTTTGGGAAGAGAACAGGTACACCAGTTAGAGATAAATATGTAGATATATACAAATACGTTATTAGACTTCTTTTCCAAAATCATATCAGAAGAATTAGAATAGACCCGCCATGTCCTAATAATAATGATAATAATAACGATAATGATGATAATAGATATCAAAGATGCAATCATCGTGACTACTACTACTAATACTACTACTACAATAAAGTGTTTCATACTTTTTCAATGATGATGATGATGATGTATTAAAGAGTTAATCTCACGCCATCAACAACACATTTTGCCTTCATTTTGATTAACTAATATTAATGAACTTAGTAAAAAAAGTCCTTAAAATTTATTTACCAACGAAGAGTTTGGTACACGGGTCCCAGATTACTTACTGATGGTCATGATAACTCATTGTGTAATTAGAATAATTTTGATGGCTCTGTTTGATCAACATTTAATGCAGACTATTATATATATATATATATATATATATATATATATATATATATATATATATATATATATATATATATATATATATATATATATATATATGAAGAAAAGTTGAAAAAACAAAATAATCCAAAATTTGATGAATTTCTTATGAGATTCGACGTTGAACGTTTCGGTTGTGATAACCGTCTTCAGGATTTTAAATTCATGAAAAATGTTGTTAAAATAGCGATAGATGTTTGATGAAATAATAGGAGAAAAGAAAGTGTATAAAAAGGAAGATTCATTACAACATATTCAGCGTTCTTATTTTTGAAAATATTATTACATTGTTGTCATGTGAACTGATATTTGTAATTTGTTGGGTTTCTAAGTTTTTTTTTAATTTTGGATTATTTTGTTTTTTAATACAGTCGGATTTAGTTTCTTATTTACTTCCATTTATATATATATATATATATATATATATATATATATATATATATATATATATATAGATAGATAGATAGATAGATAGATAGATAGTGAAAAATATA